>JAQGAD010003549.1:0-10067 GCA_034696625.1 Isotomurus palustris
AGCGAGCGAGAAATCCGGGGCGAGACGAGACGCGACGTTTTGTCGGGGAGCCAAATGTACGTAAGTGTACTGGGTTGATGTGAGAGAGTAAGTATGGAATACAATCTCGTCTTGCCCGAGGGTGTATGTGAGATGACCAGCTGAGGTGGTGAGAGATGCAATGAAATGAGAGGCAGAGTTGCTTATTACTGTAGTCAGTTGGTACTAATTTTATTCTCGTCTTAGGTGTGTATTTATATACAGATTACCCGGAAAGTAAAATCTACGAATTAATTTACAGAGACGTAAAATCCTTCAAGTAAAGGACAAACATAGGGAAATACATTGATTAACTAGTTGTATAAGGAAATTGCAATAGTGATTGTGAATTATAATTACGTAGGCATCAGCCTTCATACATACCTCACAAGGTTGAGGTTAACCGATAGTGAATCATAGTGAATCATACAATATTACCAAAATAAAACTATTGCTTACATTATATTGTAGATGCATACGTATCTAAGGCACAATGGGTTGTACTTCATCTTATGGACATCTACAATGAAATCACGGAAGGTCTGAAGAATACAGAGAGGACTAATTGATCAACTGGTTAAATCCTGCTTAGGTGAGCAAATATACGCAATAGTTAAAAAAACGAGCGTACTGTATCACTATTGCACTTATTTGCTCCCAGATACAAACATGAAGCTGACATGTGGATATATGCTCCTTGTTTTACTAAACGACCTTGTCAAAGCAGAAGGACTGTACATGAAATGGAGCATCGAAACAGTGACTGCAGAAGAGGAATGTATTCGATGTATAACTAAGACTAATGATAGTATCAAAAATGTTTTTTTTGAAAAGGCTGTGGTTTCCTTTAGCTCCACCGGAGTTCGTATGTGTTTCTCTTCTACCACCTATTTCTAAATTTAATATTATTATTGAAGCTGTCTGTACTTTCACAAATTGTAAAGATATAAGCTGGAGATGAGCAAAGGTAGTTATTAGTCCTGAAGAAATATTATGTACTAAATTAATTCACGAAATGGAACAAAACATCACTGAATTGCTCGGATCAACTAATACAACTATCACAGAGCAGCAGGAGACGACCTGGCCAACAACGTTGAGGCTGTGTACAGATATTGGTGAATTGTTGTTTGTTCTTGTAATCGTGTTTGTATTTATTTTTAAAAGTCGGGAGTCTGTACATCTAGTATTGACATATTGACAGCAAAGATCACAAGGGTACTTGAATTTGTAAATAGACATACAAATTAAAATAAATCAATAAAATGACTGATATTCGCACAAAATATTTCAACCCCGTCTTTAGTGGTTCGTTCGCCGGTTTGTCAACATTTATAAAGAACCGTAAAATCACTAGATCGAAGAAAGAAGTTGAGAATGAACTTCTTAAATATCCATCATACTATCTGCCTAATTTTCAGCTAGTTATTGATTTGATTGACTTACAAAGATTGGAGAGAGAAAACTCAGGATATAGGTATATTTTGATCGCTATTGATGGGTTCAGTCGTAAAATGTACACAGTACCTCTCAAAAACAAAACCGGAGATACACTTGTTCGTTCAATGAAGAAAATATTTAAAGAAATTCCTGGAACTATTATATACTTACAATCGGACGATGGAAGTGAATTTACAAATAAATTATTTCAATTATTCTTAAAATCAAAGGATATTATATGGTTCTCTACCTTCAGTTCCATAAAGGTTAGTTGCTCATTTCTCCATCTAACATATATAATAAAAGAATTTTCGTATCTACGCAAGCCTAGCCGAGAGGGCTTCCTGCTTCCACCCTAATGTCTCGACTGAGTCGAGTTTTTACGCATCAAGGAAACAACAAATATTTGAAGGTACTACCGTCAATCGTTCAGTCCTACAATAACAGTATTCATTCATCAACGGGATTTGCCCCCAACCAAGTTGGATCCAAAAATCAAGATGAAGTTTGGGACAATTCATATGAACATATTATAAACAAAGTCAAATCACCCCCACCCATGTTTCATGTGAGCGATCGTGTGAGGTTATCTGTTGTGAAGGGTATTTGCAAAAAAGGTAATATTTTATAACATGGTTTATGAAGTATGTTTTTGAATTCTACTAACTATCTTTTTATATGTGTATTCAAGGTTACTTTCCACGATACACAGAAGAAACATTCCTCATTGATAATGTTAAAAACAATGTCCCTGTTACATACAGCGTTAAAGATAAAAAAGGTGAAGTGATTAAGGGCTCCTTCTACGAAGCTGAACTTTACCGTACCGTACCGTGTACCGTAATAGAATCTTTGTACGTAACATTGTCATCTGGATCTCTAGTTAGTAACTCCTATTCAAATAAAGCTAATTATTCAACTCTATTGTAAAAGACCCTTCGTCTACAAAAGGATTTGTATGAGGTGCGAGTAACATAAACTATTTATCAGCCGGCCGGGGATGTATTCCTGGAAGAACAGTATATACATGTATGGACTGTAGGTGAAGTTGTTGGTTTTGTTGGAATGCAGGCTCGCGACAGTATAGAAAGTAGTATTTCTAAATTCAATTTTGACAGGGGGGGTCGGTTTACGATCACCATGACATATGATTCAAAACTAGATATTTATGTTGCAATATACGCCCCTTACTTCGATCAAACAGGAAATAAAAGAGGCTTCCGAAAAGAGTGAAATATTGGGTCAGTCTTTTGATGAAGATGCGAGAAAAAGGTTAGATTTAGTTGCAAAAGTAGATAGTGCTAAATGTCCAATTCAAGGTTTTCCCGAAATTTTTAACAAGTCCTATCCTAATATTACACAACTACCTGTAATAGAAGAACAATACACCCAGAAATACCCTGCTGATCACAGGGACGAGGCAAACTGTAGCGTTGCCTGTGACCCAATTATGGATTCTTTTATGTTGATGCCTCTGAACAAAATGTTGCATGGAGTGTGCAAGTCTACCGAATCGCATTGTGAGCCAGCTGTCCGACCCCAATTGGTTCGACAGAAGGCAATGAGAGAAAGCATAAAGAACCCTGACGCAAGAGTAGGGGATATTTCCTGCTTCATCGACGAGTTGGATGACGATTTACAAATCTCAATTTACAAACACGCAGGGTTGTGTAAATATCAGCAGGTTCCCTTTTCCTCTTATCAATTTCAATCACTTTTGCAAGTAGGTGGCAAACTTCTAAACGCAACAACGCGAATTGGTCTGCGAAAAAAATTAGAAAGAAACCTTTCTAAAGTAAAGGTTAATTTAGAAAAAATTAAAAAGAGTATGGACTATGTCAGAAGACAGAAAAGAAAGTACCTTCCAAGTGATGCAGAAATGAAAAATGCTCAAGCAGCAATGCGAGTTTAGATCTGCATGCGTGTCTGGAGCTTCAGAACCAGCACTACAAAGAGTATACCGATGAACTCCAAATTATAGACTTGAATGACAAAGTAATTTCCTTGTATGTTTATAAAACAGACACTGAATCTATTTGTATGCGAACCACCAAATGAATGGTTTTTTTACAAGTATTATAAGTAATTTTAATGTAACAGTGTGAAACATTTAACTTTAATTGAACAATAGATCTTAATTTTGTAAATGATGATTATAATTTAGAGAATTAGACAGATAGATAGATAGATCATTCTTCTTGTCATCGTATTAAGTATAATGCTGACTGATATTCTTCCTCGTGTAAATATCTTTAGTCTACATGAGTATAAATTTTAGTTATATATTTGTATAATATTTGTACTCTCTGTTACTTAAACACCAAAAAAATATTAAAATTTGAGAATTGTACAGAACTAAGATTCTGTTAGTACGAGTCATACATATTTCGCATCATGATAAGAAATTTTTTTATCCGTCTTTTCACAAGAGCCACAGGAGTGTCAGCGTGATGACGAACAGAGTTTTTGAGGGCGTTGAAGTGAGTGTTGTGCCTGCACTGGTCCCTGAGGTGGACAAAGAGTTGCCCTAATTACGAAATGGTTCACGTTAATGATATAATGACGTGTATGACTGAGATTTTTCATCTATTCAGAATTACTTTTAATCAATTTCCTCACATTTTGAGTAGCGTTAATTGCTTCGGATGGATCATTTTCTATAGTCTCATCTTTCTTCTTATTATTTTCCTTAATGAGTTTAGTAGGTGTGGCATGCGGGCAAAACACTTCACATTTTTTGAATTCAATTAATAAAACATTAAGCAATAGAAAAATGTATGACCTTATGACTCTGAATATACTTTCACATCTTAAAATATGCAGTCTGAATTAACCTGCATTGGTGGTGGTGCTACCTGGGGTTTCATTGAGGTCAACCGAATCAGCTTCTAATGCAACTCCATTTTGATGTTAGTTGAGTCTTCCTTCTTGTCATCGTCTCGTTGTTGACTAATTAGTACAGGGATGCGTGTAGGGAGAGTGGATGGTGCTTCTTATGAATGAAATCAACGAGAAAAGGAACTGAATTATTCTCTGACCTGCCACATAATAATTCCATCCCAACGTATAAAATAGATGAAAATTAACCTGTGTCAGTAGTATCTTCCATTTCATGTTCCACTACTGACGTGTGTGTTACGTGTGCATTAGGCAGTTCTAATCATTCAAAAGAACCAAACCGAAAGTGAATTATTGACTGACCTTTAATAATTAAAATATCTTCCACCACAACTAATAGTAAATAGTCTGCGATAACCTCCGTTCTCAGTGCTACCCGCGGGTTCATTGAGTTCAACCGAATCAGCTCCTAATGAAGCTTTCTCCATAATGATGTTTGTTGGACCTTTCTCCGTGTTATCAGCTTCGCCATGTTCACTCAGTTCTACCGGAATGTGTGTGGGGAGAGATTGAGGGTCTTCTTATTCATAAAATGAATGAAAAAAGGAAAAAAATTTTCTCTGACCTACCACCTAATAATCCCATCACATCGTATAACTTAAATAAAAATTAACCTGTGTCAGTGTTTCCCATTTTATGATACGCTACTGGGGTGACTGTTACGTGTGCGTTTGGCAGTTTTAATCATTAAAGTACACAAAAACCTAACTATTGACTGACATTTAACCATTTAAGATGTTCCACCACAACTAATTATAAATAGTTTGTGATAACCTCCATTCTTAGCGCTACCCCCGGTTTCATTGAGTTCAACTGAATCAGCTCCTAATGAAGCTTTTTCCATAATGATGATTGTTGGTCCTTTCTCCTTGTTGGCAACTTCTCCCTGTAGACTTATTTGTAACGGAATACGTGTGGGGAGAGTATGAAGCGATTCTTTTTAATAAAATGAATGAAAAAAGGAACTAAATTTTTCTCTGACCTACCACATGTACACATTCCACCAGTGTATAAATTAACTGAACATTCACCTGTGCTAGTGTCTCCTATTTTTGACTCCACTACAATTTTATTGATTCCTGGCGTTTCCCTCAGCGCTACTAATGACTCAAAAACTTACACGTAAGAAACTAAAAAATATTTAGCAGAAGCAATAAACAGTAAGCGAAACTGGATTCCCTAATAACAAATCAGACGGTCTCACAATGGTGACCGATCCGTCAGAGGTTTAGCAAATACAAAAAATAAAAAAATATATCGAAATACAGGTCGTATCAACATGATGAACTCTTTTCACGTACGATCAATTTCACATGACTCACGGCCACTGCTGTTGAAGCGTACAAGATTCCATAAGGATGCTTATTAAGACGTTTTAGCTAATAGTGTGTATTTGTAAACGTACACGGTCCTGGTCATGCAATTATGAGTTGCTGATTTTGGTCTTTCTTTTTGTTTATAGGACAGATAAGAATGCTCGCTTACAGTCGTAAAAAAGTAAAGATTAACTCTTACCAGTCTCCGTATTGTGAAGATTATCGCTCGCCTCAGATGACATAACAACACTCTGAACTGGATGTTCTAATTGAATATTTTGTCTATATCATTGAGACTGACTGACTGACGGACTAGCTTTTCTGATGACTAGGATTAGAATGAAGTTTCTGCTGAGATGTACTTCTGACGAGTAAACTTCTTAACGGTTATTTGGGTTAGTTGGGATTTCTAGAGCTTCCGACCTTTTTCTCAGTGTCAAGAATTTTATGTCTGAATTCATAATGCCGTCAATATAAATAATAGGTACTATCCCGTGTTCATTGAAATTCAAGTCGTTTTTAGTGTAACTGTCCTCTGCAGAATTATATGCACAGCAGATTTTTCCATGGCTTTCATTCTATTTTCCATGGCTTTTACAATAGGTAAAGTCCGTAAATTTGACTTTATCGTGTACAAATTGATTTCAGACAAGACCAATAAAGTCATATGCTCATATTCGCAGGTTTTTGGGTGTATCAAAAGGTACAAGTAAAATTGATTAGATTGGTCGTTTGAATTAGCAGGAAATACGATGCCAAAGTGATAAGAAAACAATTTTGAGCCTTTTCGTTGCAGATAACAGATAGTTTTCACAACTTCGGACTTCGGAGTTATTTTGGTATATTCTGGTATCACAAGAGTGTAAACTTTGTTTGAAAATTGGATTAAGCGTGGATATTCAGCCATCCAGGATAGTAACCAGCTAAAGGGCTCCATGTCCTTCATCAGAATGTCGACGTTATAAGAATTCAAGTGGAATATGCACAACTTCTTTGATAGTAAGAAGGATTGCGCCAGTTGCTTCAGTTGGTTTTGGTATGCGTCAAGGTATGTTTCGTTGTCGGAAAGGATAAAATAGAATATCGCGATGGGGTTATTTTGAGGCAACATTTTTATGCCTATTTTAGAGAAGTAAACTGACAGAAAACTATCTGACGAAATGTTGGAAATTATGTTGGATACTGGGAATGTGCTTTCAACACGGTTGGGTGTGCACGAAAGCAGAACCAATATCAGAAAAATGCACATAATACTTTTACGGGTTCCTTTTCGTGAAAAATTTTTAAAGCGTGTTTCAAACTTTCAAGGACAAACTTAAACTTACAACTGTTGGAGTAGCCTATTGAGCCGAATTTTGCCGAATTGAAACGCTTAATTAAAAAGCCAGAATATGACCGCAATAACGATATTGAATCTACTGAAAGTACAAAGCAGTCACTATCTTGATTAGCTGTAAGGTTTCTATTGAGATGTAATTTACAGGTAATTTTTTTAACCTGGATAAGTAATTGCGAAAATTTCTTTCGTTCCTATTTCTTCTAGCAACGTAAAATTACACTGTCGATAGGTTATGCTATGCTTATTAATCTTATCGACCCTAAAATTATTTATGCGGAGAGGAAGCTCCAAATCGGTTGGTTTGGATTAACCGTGAACTATAATCATTCCTTCAAACACGACAGCTTTTGCGAAGCTAATATGCGCAGGTAATTTATTGAGAAAAATACGTAAGCTTTACAATTACCAGAGGTTTCAAAAGCCTTGCAAGCTTGTGTGGTTCTGGGTAAACAAACATTCAAGTCTCGCCTTTAAATATATGATTCGAAGTTGTAGAACCTTCTTGTATGTTTCACTCGAAGAATCATTAGTATAGTACAGACATTTCAGCTTTTAGGAATCCCGTTGTTTTATGAAAATGTCATTCACATCTATTTACTGCACCTCAACTTGGTACGAAAATATACTTATTTGTATTTGTATATGTGTAGGGCGTGCCTTACCTTAAATAACTGAAAAAGACTTATGGTATGATAATTAATATTCACTCTATATATTTAAGATGACATCAATATTTAATTTTAAAGCTCTCTAGAAATGAATTAATCTTAACTAACTATTTCCTGGGATGGGAAGGTTATTACTTAGAAATTTAGTCTAGTTCAGGAATTCGTCAGGGTTGCCAGGAAGTTTTAAAACGATCTCCTCATTGAACGTTCAAGCCCTGGGAATTTGTAGTTAAAACACTCATTAGTATTGGTAACAAAGCTATTCAAGTCTTCGAATCCAATCCACTGTGCGTTGAGGGCTCGGAGGGGTTCCCTTGCTAGAAGAAATTAGCTTGAATCCCTTTGAAGTATACTGCCGTAGCCACGGCTACGTGGTCCAGTGGTGATATCGCTGGGCTCACGCTATAACGGGTCTATGCTCTTCCTCATTCTCATGAGATTGATTCCCAGGAGTGGCAACAATAAAGTTTAGCTGAGTGGGTTGACCGCTGGGTTGCGTATGGTTGTAACAACTTGGGATATGTCGCAGTTCATGCTGATACCTCGGTGGGTATGCCAGCAAAGTACCCTGTCCCAGTATAGCCCTGGATTTATTTGTAAATTTTTTATACTCAACAGGTTTATCCTATATTTCTGTTCAAATTATCCGTTTTATGAACTTACTTAACGGTTCTTGATTAATAGATTTGCATAACTCAGGATGAAGATCAAAACAAGAAAATCCATACAACCCATAATCATGAGTAAGACAATAGAATGGTCCGGCAGTTCCACCGAAGTGGATGTCACCTGAGAGGGTTTCTTAGGTCCCGTCCCGAGTTCCAGTAAAAAGATCCTGGTTTATAAATCTGCTCTGTCGACTGCTTTTACACTGTCGAACCTGGATGGAATTCAGAATCCGTTTCCGCGTAGGCATTCAGGAACTGAAAGTGATCTGTTGTCGGTAGATCAGCGATTTGCAAACCAAGGAATTCAAAGTACTTATAGGAGTCGTACTGTTAGGTGTTTAATATTCTAATTCTAATTACTTTATCATTTAGTTTTTTAGTAGAAGTAGAATATAAGTTTAAAAAAAAGAAAACGCTTTTTAGAGTTTTCTTAATTTTGACTTTCAGAAAGAATGTTCAGTTTCTCTTGCTAAGTATTTCCATTCTATATATATAGTTAAGGTTTACGTATTATATTATACATGTATATATTTCAAGGGGAACGAGATATTTATTTTATTGGTCGAGAGACCTTTATTTTATTGCTCTCCCTTTTTTCCCAAAATCTGCAAGACTCAGAAGATCACTCCAGAAGAAGATTAAACAAGGACTCCTGCCCTTCCTCAACTCTGGGACACTTGTCCAGTTCTTAGGCACGGAAGGTTCGGAATTGAGCAGTCCTGCCTCTCTACTTTTTGTGTCTCAAGAAGACACTCAAGTAGATTATCTTTCTATTAGGATTTCATTTATAATTATATATTTTTGCACTTCTAATTTTAAGCCAAGAAAAAGTATTGGTATTATCTGTCTTATGTAACATCATGATTTACATTGGTCTACGGAGAGACATAACACGTACCAAGTCTGCCAGGTATTTAAATGAAAGTGTTTGGATTCAAACACAACGTCCATGATATGTATCCTTTCCTTACCCTTTCCGTATTATCATAAAAATATTTAAATGAAAGTGTTTGGATTCAAACATAACGTCCATGATATGTATCCTTTCCTTACCCTTTCCGTATTATCATAAAAATATTTAAATGAAAGTGTTTGGATTCAAACATAACGTCCATGATATGTATCCTTTCCTTACAATTTCCGTATTACCATAAAAATACGAATGCGCTCTAAGAGATCCATCGTCAATTTCGGACCAGGAGTTCCTAAAATTCTCTAAATTAAAAACAACCAAAACTTCCTCTGTGAGATTAGTTTATTTACCTGAAACCGCTTGCAGAACGATAAAGAAGACAAGAAAGCACGTTTCGGTGGTTATTTCTAATGTTCACAGGGGATTGCTCTAAAACAATGTCTAAAATTAGATTAGTTCAAGTAGAACGAATTCCTGGAAACACAACATTTTCCCAACAAATATCAGCAGAGACCATATTCTCATTCGCTCTTATCTGCTGACTTTACAGATTCGGCCAGTTATTTTATTTTTGGTGGTTCAATCCTCCTTGATTGCTGGCAAATGCATTTACAAGCGGAATCTATGTAATCAGTATTTATCGCAAATTGTGAAAGAAATTTTACATAACTAACATTAACATCTTCGAAACCTTTATTAGCATTGGCAGTCGGGGACGGATGAGCTTGAGATTAAGGAGGTAGCATATGAAACCCGTTGGTAGGGGAAATCCCCATAAAGATACTATAGGTTATGTTCTCGTCCCTT
>JAQGAD010003550.1:0-10067 GCA_034696625.1 Isotomurus palustris
TTGTCGTAACATGAGAGTTAGTTCAGTAAGAAGCATTTTGGGTTGTTCGGTTCTTAAGATGAGAGGCTTTTCTTCTAGCGCTTCAGCTTCGGGGAAAAAGTGAGAGTCTTAAAAGTAGATTCATTAAATTATTTATAGCGTAATTAAGTGACTTTGATTCGATTAAGGCACTTCAAGTTGGTTGTGGTCGGAGGAGGCTCAGGAGGATGTTCAACTGCGGCCAAGTTCGCGAGGAAGTTGGATCCGAAGTCCATTGCTGTGGTGGATCCTGCAGAGGTAATTTAAAATATTTCAGTTTTGTGGAATTAAATGGTGATACTCAGATAAATATGCTAAGTTGTGAATGTAGATGCATTACTACCAACCGATGTGGACGCTTGTGGGCGGAGGTATGAAAACGCTGGCTGATTCAGGAAAGCCAATGAAGTCAGTTTTGCCCAAGAACATTTCATGGATAAAAGAAAGAGTAACTGAAATTCGTCCGGAGAAGAACGAAATCTCCGTAGGATCTGGACAGTCAAAGGATGTCATCTCATACGACTTTCTCGTGGTTGCAGCTGGAATTCAACTTAAATATGATCAGGTACTTAATGGGAGACAACCGAAAGTAAACGATTCATAGTAAAGACGTTTTGAATATTTCTGTAGATTAAGGGACTTCCTGAGGCATTTGAAACTCCTGGAGTTTGTTCCAATTATTCTCCTAAGTACGTGGACAAGACTTTTGAGGCCATGAAGAATTTTAAGAAAGGTAAAACTTAACGTGTGCAAGTGTAATATTATTAAGTAACAATATGTTGATATTAGAAAATGACACACAATGAGGTTTTGCAGGAAACGCTATCTTCACATTTCCCAACACTCCAATCAAGTGTGCAGGAGCTCCTCAGAAGATTCTTTACATTACTGATAGCTACTTAAGACAGGTAGGTTTCTCAAGTCATGAACTTACGATAAGGCTCAAATTACCACATAGATTTACTCTGATGGAAGAAAGGGAAAAGACAAGACGCCAACTTAATCTTCAACACGTCATTGGGAGTCTTATTTGCGGTTCAAAAGTACGCTGATTCGCTTTGGGAGGTCGTCAAATCGAGAGATATCACAGTTAATACTAAACGCAATCTCGTGGAAGTGATTTCGAAAGAGAAGAAAGCTGTGTTCGAGAATCTCGATAAGCCAGGAACATTTGAGACTTTTGAGGTAAGTTTCCACGCTCAAAAATCAAAAGTACAGAATTTATAGTAACATTCAAAGAGCAGATATGACTTTTTTTCTTTGACTTACTCGTGTCTATATGAAACAGTATGAGATGCTTCACGTGACTCCACCCATGGGACCACAAGATTTCTTGAAGAATTCCTCCGGGGACCTGGTAGACGCTGTTGGATATGTAAATCTCAACAAATCCACTCTTCAGCATGTCAAATATCCTAATGTGTTTGGAATTGGAGATTGCAGTAATCTACCCACGTCAAAAACAGCTGCAGCTGTTGGTAATTTTAGTCACGAACGAGATTATTAGTGCATGGGAATTTAGTGTCAGTGATGACGTGATGAGTCGATGGACGTTGTGACAATTAACGTGTTTGATATAGCTGGCGAGTGTGGAGTGCTGTCGCAAAACTTACGGGCTGTGATGGCAGGAAAGGAACCTCAAGCAGTTTATGACGGATACACGTCTTGTCCTTTGGTCACATCGTACAGCACGTGTATTTTGGCGGAGTTCGACTACGCTGGACAGCCGCTGGAAACTTTTCCAATAAATCAAGCCAAGGAACGACGGTCGATGTTTCACATGAAGAAAGATTTCATGCCTCACATCTACTGGAGACTTATGCTCAACGGGTACTGGAACGGTCCCGGACTTTTCAGAAAAGTTATGAGGTTAGGCTTGACCTGAATACTTGTCCATCGTCACTCGTAGAGCGAAATATTTGGGTAATATGTTCAATGTTAAAATAAAACAGAATTCAAATGTATCCTATCGAAGGATTTATTCTCCTGAATTTCAAAACCTCTTCATGCTTATTTCTGTCAGAAAGTCAGAAATTCAACGCACACTACTTGTAGTTTTAAATGTTGAAATCTTTTTATAAACGCACATGCAACAAGTTTGATATCTGCAATTCTCTTATCATTGGTACACTCATCGTGACTTACCAATTAAGAATTACATAATTAAATGTCACACCTGTTACATTATGGAACGATTACACTCTTACATGGTCATGAACTTACATCTGGTCATTTGGTATGAATACGTTATATCAGTCTTGATAGTTGAAAATCACTAAAATTATTAATTGGACTCAATACAGTTATGAAAGAGTTTGACTAGAACTGCCTTTCTTTCTTCCGGAGTGAGTTGCTGATCAATCAATCGATTTACGAAACCCAGCCAATCTCCAGCAGCAAAAGGTTTCAATGCAAGTCTCTCTTTTTCTTGGGTACTTTTTGAATCGTCATTCCCGTGAATGGTTTCGGAGTCAGAATCTCGGTCGCCTAAGAAGCTGTGGTGGGTGACTGCGGTAGGAGATTCCGGAGAAGGGTTAGCGATCAGGTTTTCTTCACGGTCAATACTAACATTATTCGATTGTTGATTATCCGGTTGACCCAGAGGGACACTGTCGCTTTCGCTGTCCTCTTCAACGTTGACAGCCAAAGGCGATTCTTGATTATCCTGAGAAGGCAGTAAAAGACTCGGATAATGTTCTTGGGCATAAGACTTCATAACAGCGGAGAAAGTTGCAGGTTTCGGTGATGGAGTTATAGGTAGCTTATGAATATTGTAAATGTTAAGTGAACACAGTTCGCCTACTGTACTCAACCCTTTAGCACGTACAGCATTCTCCAGTAGGACAACACTACAAAAACAAAACAAAAATTATAATTGTACAATTGTAATTCAACTGTCGATTGCGTAGATTTTAAAATTCTTTACCCTTTACCTGGCATTTGTTGAAAGTCGTAGCAGCAATTGTTGACTAATGACATCCTTGCAGTCTTTCAGAGGCTCAAAGCCAATTGTGGTCAGAATAGTTGGGTCTCCATACGAAATGCTGTCTTGAAAGACATCTGCATGGTCTACAACATCACTTAGGTTGATTTCGGAGGACTCATCCTCTCTGGTTTCGTCTTGAACCTCTATGTTGTTTAAGGGAACGCTCGCTATGAAGTAATCTCCTGAGTCCCTCATGGAAGCGTTTCTAGATACCCTCGACAGGACTTCCGATACTACCGAAGCAGTTGCAGCATTTACAGATGTATTCGGGCTGAATTTGCCTGGTGCATCAAAGGGGTTGTTAAAGTTAGCAGGGCGTAATTTGGATGCACTAGCACTTCTTTTCATTGAGGTCAGTCGAACAGTAGAATTTCCTTTGAAACACTTCAAAGGTTTCTGAAACATAATTGCGGGTGGGGATAAATTGTCCTTGTTCATCTAAAATTGAAACCTCCGTTTTAGTAATCATTAACACGTTTGATCGCTTATTCTTAGGTTTGTTATACTTTACACTTACTTGCTTAGATTTCTTAGACTCAAATGCACCTGCAAAACTTCCGTTGGTCCGTTCTGCCGTTTCTCCTGTCGGAGATCCTGTGTACCTTTTTGTAGCTTCAATGACAGTAACGACAGTTGAAGAGCTGTCCGAGTTCTCCCTAACCACAATACATATGAATAATGTAATCCTTAAATACATGTATGAATCTCATCTTAAGGAAAATAAGTCAATTTACATGGAAGTATCCAATGGTGGTGCCGGTGGTGGCGTTGTGGATTTATCATTGAAAAGTCTATCCGCAAGGCTACGATTCGAAGGGTCACCTAAATTTTCCCCAAAACTTTGAGATAAGGTTGAGGCGAAGAGATCTTGACTCATGTTCGCATCATTATCGGTTCTGACATCTTCAACTCTATTGTCATCCCTATTTACTCGATCACTTCCTGTGAGGCATTCACGATTCGCCGAAGTAGGAATGGAATGTAAGACTGGTTCTCTTTCGTTGCAAAATAACAGTGCGGCCATTTCTGGGGAAGTCGAGAGTTGTTCTTTCATTCCAACAGTTCCAAGCCTTGGGGTCGACGGAGGTGTTTCATTAACTAGTTCGGTGGCGTCGGTGGTGTCCATCCCTTGAAAGCATACAGTTTCATCAATAGATTGGACGATATTGTCGACACCGAAGTCATCATCTTGAATGATTGATGCAGGTGCAATTTCGGAAGGCCCTGTGATAATCTCCTGTTCGCCAACTGAAGCAGAATATTGAGTTTCGTCGCCAGTGTCGTCGTCTTCGGAAAGAACAACCGTAAATGGGATTTCTTTACGGGGCTTTGGTTTTAGTTGGAGGATCTTGGACGCTTTTCTCCTTTGCTCCACACTGTCATCCGAAGAATCAGACTTGGAAGCATCATTCTTGGTGGAACTGAGTGCTACTTGACGCCCTCTGGACTTGGACCGCGTCTCTCGAACGTGGTAAATCTTCTCCTGCAGAATGAGCAAGTCCTCATCTTCATCTTTACAAGGTTGTGGAGGGGGTTCCGCAGCAGCAGGTGCTTTCGTTCTTCGTGGCCTGGCGGAAGATGTAGAAGAATTTTCTGTTCACAAAAAATAGTTTAGTGATTTAATTTCGTTTTTAAATTTTTTGTTGTAGCTTTTAGTTTGCTTACCTTTTGCAGATCGGGTTCTCTTAATAAGAACGGAACGAGAAGAAATGCTAATCTCCTCTTCTCCTAAAGAACTGTTGTTCTTTTTTGCCGTCTGCCGTTGTCGTCTGGGACTTTTAGCCTTAACGCTAACGTTGTCTTTGGGTTGTGTCGGTCCAAAGAATTGAGGAGATTCAGAACGCTCGTTTGTGCTGTCACCCATGACCTTTGTGCTTCGGAGTGCGCGGCTGCTACCAGCGTCCGATTCCAGCCTAAAAATTTAAACAAAGAGCAATCAACAATTGAATTTCCATAATAAATAGGTATCCTTCATTGTCCTTCTGCTGATATAAAATATAAATCATTTTAAAACACTTACGCTTTAGAAAAGCGTTCTTTTGTCTTCTCCTCGCTTTTTATTGCTGCTAATCGCTTGGGACGTCCGTTCCTGGAGACTTCCATGAAGTTAGTTCAGTGTCAAATATTATGATCCTGTGGACTGGAAATAGCAAGTGGAAACGATGTCTAACGGACCAAGTCAAGAAATCGTACTGAAAATTAAAAGTGATGCTCCCACCTGAAGACCTAAGCAATTACTGCTGAAAGGAATTGCTGGAATCTCTGGACAATGTGGACAGTGTTGATGGCATTGACAGTGGATCGAGAAAGGAGATGATGGTGATGATACTAGGCGCCTTAAAATAAGAGAGTCCGCCAATACTACCACAAAAATTTCATATGAGAGATGAGATAAAGACAGGATGAGATTTGTGTCTGAATCTGAAATTCCAGACGAATGTAGGATATCTTCAGATTTACATGCTAATAAGTAAGCTATGCATGCCAGTTTTTTGATAGTTTGGATGGAATTCATGGAAATGAGAAATGAAACACGAACTTAGTAGCAATAGCAATGTTGTTCACAGTATGATGAGTGTACAATGATTTAATATTAATTTGAACCATCTACTTTTTTCTGGAACACAACTTAAAGATACAGGTACCGATATAATTGCATATGTGGGAAATCTACACTCTCGTCAAATTTGACATATCCGTTTAAATAACATGTATTTTATGTGTATTGCATTATCTCACCATCTACTACGGTCGTCGTAATAAGAATAACTTAACCTTATCTTTTATGCTAAATGAAAGCATGTAGATTTCTCATTTCTTCCACCACCACCACCACCACCATCACCAGCAGCAGCGTTCTTAATTCTTTCCTACAAAAATTTTACACTCAACAACATCAAACAAAAAGACACAAAATTAATATGCGTAGTGAAATCAGTCTAGATTTCTAGATAAGAAAATTGGCTAAATGGGAAGCTATGAAACTCGCAATAAATATAACAGATATTTAATAGTAGACTAAATAGAGTACAACCAAGTTTTATGCGTTTGAAATACAGTTGATTGATTGCACACGTAATACTGCACTTTTTGACCGTCCTGTTAAATTGTGTACTTTATCGTTGTGTGGTGCACTTAATTAATTTCGCGATTTGTCGCAGGAAGTATTATGTGACAGAACATGGTTCGATCCTCTTGATTATCTTGTGTCTTGTGCTTGCTTATATGGGAAAGGCTATATGAAGCGATATCATGATGATAACTTATTATCCATCAACGTATCTGGTTGTTGCATAACTCGTAAGCATTTTCTCAATGATTGGAAGTATTTAAGTACAATATAACTTTAAAAATAACTTAAGGAAAAGTAAGTGTATTAATCTGTTGCATGCTTTTTGTGCTGCTGGTTTCCTTCTTCCTTCACCTCTTGTGTGTTGTAGACAGAACAAACTGAAAGTCTTACGTTTACGTATAATATATATCTGTACTTTTATGTTGTCTGTGTGTGCATGTAAATTGCTGAAAGCGTCGATGAATTGGCAACATACATTTTTTGCGTAAATTGAAACTGCATAGTAGAATGATATTGATGTCTAGAATGCGCTTTGTCTATTTAAGAAGAAGAATCTAATCCAGAATCCACCGTTCCCTTGTGTGATGACAAAATTGTTCGAAGAAGCACCTAAAGATATATACACACAACAACACACACATAATATATTCATATTAAAGACGATGATGACATGCATTCAGAAAGAATACAAAAGTGTTCCCTTAATCACTCTCATGTTCGAAGACAACTCAGATCTACTGATAGTTGCGATTTCCCAGAAAGTATTATTACAGACAGAGACAAGTAGGTAAAATGTATTTAGATATATATAATATGTAATGTGGTATTTAATTACGGGAGAGGAGGAGAGGTGACGAATACTTTTTAAAACTTGAATAGAAACGAGTGAAGATGGAGGTCTATTAAAACTATGGTTTGATGCATGTGAATATCATCATGATTGGCGTTTAATTATCATCATCAGTTTATCAGTTTTTGGTGTCTTGGGTCTTGGTTGACGTTGACGTTGACTCGTGTCTGCCCTCCTCCTCCTTCTCCATGAACGTTGTGAATGCTTGTGTCGTGTGTTGAGGGGGGGAGATGACTCCGGTACTCTGGTGGGGGTGGTTGAAAGATTGAAAGTTGTAAGGGAGATTGTGTGCGAATTGTTCAGCTTTTACAGAATTTTCCCGTAAACGGAAATACTCGAGAGAAGAAACACTCATCATCATCCGAGACTAGTGACAGTAGATAGTAATTTCGGTTACAGATTTCTTTTTGCTTCTTGTGACAATTTTCAGTTGTACGTTGTTCTATTGTTGCATATACTTGGTGAAGGAAGATTGAAGACTTCTTACGCCCATACCTGTCAGAATGAAGGAAGGTTTAGATTAAAGATGTAATGGAGGAAGACAAGGTAGAGAGAAAGTAATTGATTCACAAGGGACACTTTCTCTCGTGTGTGTGTGTTATTTAATGTGAGGGAAGAAAGTTAGGAAGGAAGGATAAAAAGAAAGTATACTGAGGTTGTGGGAGTTGATGAAGAAAGTTTACCCGTAGCGTGGTATCCCAGCTTGCAGTACAAAAAGCTGTGCCATCAGGAGAGACTTTGAGAGACGAGACCCTGTTGTCATGTCCGTAGAGTATTGATATCCTGTGACACTTGAGACTATCCCAGACGTTGACCGTGTAGTCACTGTATCCTGCTAGGAGGAGTCGACCACTGTGAGAGAAGTCTACTGAATTGACACCGAAGATTATGGACTCCTTCGAATACACGGCGATTTCTCGATCTGCTCTTAAGTCGTACATCCGGCACTACAAAACAAGAGAAGATAGAGATGTCTCATGGCTTTGTCTTAATTTAGTTCTAAGACGTAGGAGTAGAGTAATGTACCGTGGCATCATCAGATCCCGTCGCTATTGCATCTCCGCTGGGGTGAAATTTAACAGTGTTAATATCACTTTCATGCCCATCGAAAGTTTGTACACACTGGCCTGTCCTCATATCCCATATCAAAGCCTTTCTGTCGCAGCCCTGGAGAAGAAAAGAGGAAATGAAAGTATAGAAATGAGGCTCTCGTGTATTTAACGGAGATGCGGTACATCTGTCGCTTCTTTTACAAGCGTAAGATGTATGTGTGTGGGATAATCTACATGTAAATAGAGATTTTATGGTAATTTCCATCTTTTTCACTCACTGCTGAGACAAAAGTGTTTCCATTTTCTTGAGGAGCAAGATCTAAGGACATGACGTCCCCACTGTGACCGTGGAAGCTTTGTAATCTTGAACCGGACTCAACATCCCATAACGCACACGTACTATCACCACTACCACTCAGGATCTGTGATCACAAACAGGAACGAATGAATATTATACAAACTCTCATTTCATACGACTCAGCCTCTCCGAAATGGCCAATAAAGCAATCAATTTTACGGGACAATTTATTATTCCACGGTGTTCGGAAGCGCATAAAGTTTCTTGGAGACTTTTTTACTTTCTCTCCAGAGACACACATGGCATAGTATAATATGCGAGTTGGAATTTGGAGTGTACTGATACACTTTGAGTACATTAAAGCTTTCCAAAGCTGTTTGTGTGGAACGCAGTAGTGGCACAAGTATACGATCTGTAGTATTAAGGGACTCTGCTGTGCTGAAGTAATAAGCTGTCAAGTGAAAGCATTTGGGAGCAGAGCGCTTCATACGGGCATAAATCACGTTCCAATGTAAAGAATGGAATGGGAGATAAGTCGTATATAATTACGTGGGAAGTGGGAGCTCTCACAGTCATTTTGTTTATAACCTTTGGAGGAAAAGGCTTTTAGCCTTAGGACACACCTACTTACTGAAGATTGTGAAGATACTCAAGTCTCACCTGATAGTCTGAATTAGGAAGGAATGTACAATAGGCAGTGTAAGAGGTATGAGTTCCCACAGGTTTTTTCCGTTGCGTCGAGTCATCTTCGAATGAGAGAGGGTATACAGTCACCTTATTATCGAGACCACTGGAATAAATAATGCAGCAAGTACATTAGATGAGGACATGTGAAAGAGGGTCGTTATGAAATATTATAATGTGTATACGTAGGGTGAAAGTAGAAAGCAGTGAAAGTAGTGAAAGTGGTGAAAGCATTGAAAAGAGTCTTACCCGCAAGCAATCACAGTTCCAGAAGGACCATAAGAACAGGCCATAACCCACGTCGTGGGTATTGCAATGGCATGTTCTTTATTTGTTGTAAAAGCATCCCAGATTATTACTTTTCCATCCTGCAAAAGATTGAATTCGTATTTTTACATGTGTTTGCATGATTTATGGGGAAATCGGGAGCTGCTTTTTCTGCTTTCGGTAGTTTCTACTTGACGTATGTGCTGTGGTGTTTTATGTTGGGACTTTGGGAGAAGACAAACACAAGAGAAATCGAAATAGATTTGGGGAAGGGTAGAGAGAGATATAACGATTAGGAGGAATTATTGATGGCGGAAATGTGTCTACGAACCTGTGAAGAAGATACGACGTGCCGTTTGTCCTGCGACCAATCCACACAGAGAACTTTGCCTTGATGTCCTTTTAATATTTTTCTAGCTTTTATGTTAAGCTGTCCGATGTTCTCGAGCCGTTGAGCGACAGTCGATACTGAAAATATATATATATAGACATCTGATGATTAGCCCAATTTAGTGGTGGAAGTTGTTTCTCTCACTCTCTCGGAACATTTGGCTTTTAGCTTAATTGAGTCAAGTTTCTGGCGACTGTCACACAGATTGAACTCCTCTGCCTGATAGTTCGATAAAAGCTCTTTAGTTTTTGCCTTAGGTTTGTTTTAGAGCAGGAGAGCTTAGGCAGGTTGGACTTGAAGTAAGGTGTGTGAATGTGTGTGTAGGTAGCCATAATGATGGAGACCGGTAGAAGTAGTAGTGAATTAGTCTGGTGTCAAAAGTGTGAGTGTAATTGGAAGTTCCTGTAGTAACTTAAAAGTATTTGTAATTATTGTGATAGCTGTTTTA
>JAQGAD010003551.1:0-10063 GCA_034696625.1 Isotomurus palustris
GAAGAAGGCTAGCCCGCTAGCCAGCTGAATCTAGCGATGTCAGCGGTGATTATTGGATTTAGTTGTCAGTTGTGCTACTTAAAGATTGAATTGGGAATATGTGGACTTTACATACGTATAAGTCCATTAAACCCGTGAACGACGAGTAGAGAAAATAGGCACTTCAACTTCGACTACCATTGGAATACGAAACGCTTTTTATCTCCAAATTATTAAAAAAAATTCTCAAGTAATTCGGAAATGTTAAGTTGTTGTGGAATGTGGACTAACAGTTCAAATATCAAGTCTTTTGAAAGTCCAGAAATGGATAAAAAGTTTGTTGATAATATCTGGGCCTTATGGGCCAAAGAAAACCAAAGCAGAAGAGAACTTCATGAATTTCACAAGTCAGTGGTGCAAGATTGTAATAATAAGACTAATAGTAATAGTAAGACAATATTTCCAACTCCAAGAAGATTGAAAGTGCGCAACACGAGTTTTATCAACTCTCATAGGCAATTTCTTTGCGACTCAACCAATTTTAGAGAAGAGGAATTCAATAAAAATAAGATATTTTGGGTGAGAAGAGATTACTGTTAATTTATTTTATTGATCAAAGCTTTGCAAAGGCAAAAGGTGAGAAATGAGAATGAAGAGACCGAGTGAGTAATGAGGCTGATTAGTGGTGCCTACCAGACAGGTGTACATAGTTGTCATGGAAACCGTGTGTTTTGCTTTCTCATTTTCAAGACTGTTTTGATATTTTCTCATACTTATGTGCGTTGATGATAGATTGAATAGGGTTGATGACTTCACCTTTTGAGTACAAAAGTGACACTGCCAATGAATAGGTGCTACACCTGGATTTTTAGCACCACTGGTGTTGATTAGTTGTTTCTGTAATTGTAAAGCGTCTAGCTGATTCTTAAGTGAGTGTTTACTGAATTGTTCCAGATTCCTGTTCCATCTTCAAAGAATCAAATAAACGGAACTTCAAACCAAATGCCAGCTAACGCGACTTCAAACATCGGGGGTAAGTGTGAATCCATTGTGTTTTGTAAAATTGTGTGACTCAGCAATTTGTAAATGATTCGAATCTTGAGTTTAGTTTAAAATCGTATGGTCGCTTCCCGTGCAGTCAGTTCGTATTATTTAAAGCCTTAATTCAGAGTGAGATGTAGCAATCAAGCTGTTGCGAGTAGTACTGTGGGATAGTGAATTCATCAGTGCATGAAGCTGTCCCAATTGTTTCACTCAACACTCAGAGAGCAATTTGCTCTCATTTTATTATATTCTAGTTTGTGGTGTGTAAAATTAACTTTTTTGCCAAATGGTATACATACACACAATAATGTCTCTGTGTATTGTCATTCACGTTTTGATATGTAACGGAGGTTTGACTCTTAAAATGTGCCGTGCTTCCTTGAGCGAGGAAGTAAACTTTAGTTATGGTTGTAAAATTTCGTAGTAGGAGCTGTAGTAGTGGTCATGTAGAGGAAGTGAATGGAAGTGTTGTTTCTCTGTGTCTTCAAATGTTTAAATCATTATAAATAAAGTGAATCTGTGGTTAAAATTCAAATTTTAAAATGTCTGTTGCGGCTGTTGGAACAGGAGGGAGGATTCCTAGAGGTCCTAGGGCCACTACAGTTACCCAGCCGATGCCTCCTCCTGCAGCAAAACAGCCTCCTATAACTTCCGACCCCTCTCCTTCCGAAGATGATGGTTACATGGAAGTCAGCTCAAATGGAGGAGGTACTGTCAGTCGTGGGGATATGGCCAATAACGGTCAGAATTCCAGGCGAAGAAGCAACGTGGTCAAAGAGGTGGAAAAGCTAAAGAAAAATCGGGAAGAACGTAGACTCAGACAAGCTGAAATAAAGAATGAAAAAGAAAATTTGATGAACATTGATCCTGGGAATCCAAACTGGGAGTTCTTGAATATGATAAGGTAATTATTTAAAAAATTGCAACGAAGTGGAAAGTCATTGTGATGATGGTAGCAATGAATGGTGATAATGCAGTATTAATATAATATTATTGGTTGGTTTTATGCAGAGATTATCAACAAGGATTAGAAATTACACCTCTTAGGGATTCCGATGTAGTAGAAGATCATCAAATCACTGTTTGCGTCAGAAAACGACCTATGAACAAGAAAGAGAATTCACGTAAGGAAGTGGATGTGATAACTGTGCCTAATAAGAACACGATAACTGTGCATGAGCCGAAACAGAAGGTGGATTTGACAAAGTACCTTGAGAATGCACACTTCAGGTTCGACTACGCATTCGACGACTCCTGCACAAACGATATGGTTTACAGGTCAGTTTTTGGTGTGAAATGGAAAGCCAATTTAGCCAATAGAGTAAAATGGGTGTAAAAAATAAACCTTTTACAACTACTTTTCCATCTATAATAGGTACACTGCCAGACCTCTTGTACAGACAGTATTCGAAGGAGGAATGGCTACTTGTTTTGCATATGGACAGACGGGTAGTGGAAAAACACATACTATGGGAGGAGATTTCAATGGAAAGACACAGAATTGCGAAAAGGGAGTTTATGCAATGACTGCAAAAGATGTGTTTCGGCTTCTAAAGGTTCCCGCTTATCGACCATTGAATCTCCTGGTGTCTTGTAGCTTCTTCGAAATATACTCTGGAAAAGTATTTGATTTGCTGGCAAACAAGAATAAACTACGTGTACTGGAGGATGGAAAACAGCAAGTGCAAGTCGTAGGTCTAACCGAACGCGGAGTTGAATCAGTTGAGGAAGTTTTGAGGCTGATTCAAGTTGGAAACGCAGCCCGAACTTCTGGTCAAACATCAGCTAATGCGAACTCTTCCCGGTCGCATGCAGTATTTCAAATCGTTCTCAGAACTCCATTAGGAAAGCTACATGGAAAATTTTCGTTGATCGACTTGGCTGGAAATGAACGTGGGGCAGATACCAGCTCAGCTGACAGACAAACGAGAATGGAAGGAGCTGAAATCAACAAGTCATTACTGGCACTTAAAGAATGCATACGCGCGTTAGGAAGAAAAGGAGCTCATCTTCCTTTTAGAGCAAGTAAACTCACCCAAGTTCTGAGGGATTCGTTTATTGGAGAGAAATCGAAGACTTGTATGATAGCGATGATAAGTCCCGGACTGAGTTCGTGCGAACATTCTCTGAACACGTTAAGATACGCAGATCGAGTAAAAGAACTTGCAGTTCATGACCCGATGGAAGTTAAGATGATGTCGGCACTTCCAGAAGATGATAATGACATCGAAAGCATGATGGAGAGTGAGAGTGGTGATCTGGCTCAGTTACGATCTCTCAACGAAGGGGAAATGTCTGGAGAAATGTTGACATTCCACGAGACCATTTCCAAGGTTCAAGAAGCCGAAGAAGATGTGCTTGAATTTCAGAAAAATATGGTGGATTCGAGCCAACGCTGGCTAAAAACTGATATAGAATTAATCCGGATGACCAATCAGGTAGATTACGATGTGGATGGTAAGTTGAATTTCATTGAATTTTTTCGTGATAATGTTTTGGTAGTGTTCATTAAATTATATTTTTTTGCAGCGTACACCCAGCAATTGGAAGAACTTTGCGTGGAAAAGATCACAATGTTATCAGAACTGAGGGGTAAAGTTCAGAAGTACCGGAACTACTTGACAGAAGAAGAAAACATTTCAAGAAAGATAACTAGTGCTGCACCGAACCCAAGGCGATAGAGTAGGAATAGAAATAAACAAATATAATGAAATCAGAGTAGCAGTTAGATTAATCCAATAACGAACGAAGTCTCTATTTGAGAAAACTTAAGTGTCACATCGTTTAATTTAGGGAAAGCAGAGTCGTTTTACCACAAAGTTAGTATTTTGCAATTAATCGTGTACACTAACGTAACTGCCTTTTAAATTAACCATTAATGTTCGCGAAGTAGATAATTCAAGCAACTTGCTTTGCAATTGCAATGCCACAACAGACTTAACAAAAAATCCATTGAACTGGATTTGCATGCATGTGCGGTGTGTATTTTTGTGATTTTGTGATGTTTTGTGTTTGAAACTTTTTTACCTCGAAGTAATTATGCTTTTTAGACATTATTAATCTGCAGGTAATCAGAAACACGCATCTCTAACCTAAATCAATCTCTTACGTAAACTGTTGTGAAGATTTAGAATTCGAGGCTAAAAAACACTAAGATATAATACCAGTTAGCAGATAAATATTTAAATCCATGCTGCTCTAAACCGGGAAACATTCGTGTACTCAAACACAACCGAACGTGATTTACTTGCGGTGAAAGTTTCAAGTACCTACTCTTATCTTGTACTCCATTTTTTATTACTTTACTCACTTGATTAATTATTCACACACAATTGATACCAAGAAACTACTTACTCATTTTAATAGTCTACTTACTCCACATAAAGAACATTTTTCCACACTTTTTGTAATGTCACAACTACGTACTTGTACTGTGACACATACCTCTAAGGAAAAGTCTTCTCATAAATAATTGATAATTACTTTACTATAATTTGTATGAATCGTCTCATGTTGGCTTATCAGGAATGAGGAGTGAGGGTATAAAATTGTAGATAAACTGTAGCTACAAATTATATCCACTAAATCAATAAAAGTAAAGCAAGCAAAAAAGCATTAAAATACTGAAAATAGCGTGCTGTGGTTGTGGTACTTTTACGCAACACCTATTCTTTAAACTTTAAACTAGAAGTTAGACTCATCTCGAGACTGGAAAAAGATTTAATAATATTATGCAAGCGTGTGAGTGATGATTTACTCGTAGAAAAAAATTAATCGTGCGTAACAATAAAGCGTTGTGTCCGACCAACCTCAAACTTCATAAGTTTTTGACTCAATTATGTAGAATTTTAATTATTTCATAAAATATTTATTTTCATAATTTTCATACACCTGTGACTCCCAATGTGGAAGAGTGAGGGCGTCTGTTGTGTGCGTAACGGTTGTGCGAGTGGCGAGTGAGGAGCCATCTGGGGTGAGCGAGTGTTGCGGGTAGAGAGGAGGTGAGAGAAGTGTGCTCTTCGTCGTGGCTGCCGGACTGATTTTTCCACAGCTCTTTCAGGTCAACTTTTCATCCCCAAGGAAGGCTCTAAGCCACATCATCCACTATGGTAAGTGACCTTTATGTCATTGTCAGTTGTTTAAGTGTAGTTAAATGAAGATAAGGCCTTTGGTGGGACTTGGAGCCAGGGCCCGGTATTTCCCTACCTCCGTAGCATGGTACCATTTATCCCCACACATTTACTTTGAGCTATATAATAAAGCTCTTCACGTGTTAGCCTTTAGATTTTGGGGAAAAGGACAAAGGGCCCTTGGGAAGAGAAGTTGTTGAAGGGTCTTGAAACCATGTGATGAAAGTATCTTGTACATAATGCGTTGATGTTCGAAATTGCAGGGTTTCGTGAAGGTGGTGAAGAACAAGGCATACTTCAAGAGGTTTCAAGTTAAGTTCAAGAGGCGTCGTGAGGGACGAACTGACTACTATGCAAGGAAGAGGCTTATCGTCCAGGATAAGAACAAATACAATACTCCCAAGTACCGTATGATTGTTCGGTTTTCCAACAAGGACATAACCGCTCAGGTAATTTTGTAACCACCTGCTGCTGCGTGTTAGCGTTTGAGATAGCAATCGCTACCGTCAGTAGCACGCGTCTTTACTCGATGAGTGTATGATAATTATCTTTTGTTATGGGTTGTAGATCGCGTACGCTAGAATCGAAGGAGATGTGGTCGTTTGCGCTGCATACGCTCATGAGCTCCCACGATATGGCGTCAAGGTCGGACTGACCAACTACGCTGCTGCCTATTGTACTGGTCTTCTCCTCGCTAGACGAGTAAGTTGAGATCAGGAAGGGAATTGGAGTGATTGTGGAACAGAACAGGGTGTTATTTTTGGAATTATGTAATAGCTTCTCAAGAAATTGGGACTCGATGGCATCTACGAAGGTCAGAAGGAAGTAACGGGAGACTACTACTGCGTTGAGGAGGCTGATGGTCAGCCCAAGCCCTTCCATGCTGTCCTTGATGTCGGACTTTACCGAACCACCACCGGAGCCAGGATCTTTGGTGTCCTCAAGGGAGCCGTTGATGGAGGCTTGGACATTCCCCACAGGTAAATGAAATGAGTTATTACCTTGAAGGGCTCCTTGCGTTGAATTATTTTTTAACAATAATATGTTAATAGTGAGAAGCGATTCCCTGGATGGGACGGAGAAGGTAAAGAGTTGAATGCTGACGTCCACCGCAAGCACATCATGGGCCAGCACGTCGCTGATTATATGAAGACTCTTCTTGACGAAGATGAGGGAGCCTTCAAGCGTCAATTCTCTAAGTTCGTCAAGGAAGGAATTGTCGCAGAGAACGTAAGTTGATTTACAAAACGATGTTGATAATTGAGGATGAATGTAAATTCTGGAAAATCTAAAGCATTGAACTTGTTCTCTCCAGCTGGAAGGCATTTACAAGAAAGCCCACTCTGGAATCCGAGCTAATCCTGAAGCTCCAAAGAAGAAGGACACCTCCAAAATCGTCAAGAAGCGATGGAACCTCAAGAGGCTCACTGGAAGGGTCAAGAAACACCACGTCTCGCAAAAGAAGGCTGCCATCCTCAAGAACATCGAGGCAGAGAAGGCTCGCTCTTAAATACTTCTTTAACTATATCAAAGCTCTATTTGTTCTTTGTCAAAGAGGAATAAAATATCTTCGTATTACAAGATGAATTGGCTTCTTAATTTTCATTTATTAATAATTCAATATTTTATCATCGATCATAAGAAGGTAGTTCGTGTAAAATAGTTACATAAAAGACATCAGCAGCATTGTGGAATATTTGGTAACTGCGTTGACAACTATTGACAAGTGTATATTTGCAAGCGACGTGTGCTTACAATTGAGCTGGTCGTAAGCACTTGATAGTGGATTAGTAATACAGCTGGTAACTCAAGATGTTTAAAGACAGTAATTGAGGAAGGAAAAACATCCTACTGTTAAATTGTATGGAGATGACTCTTAATTAATATTTTTATATTTATGACTTGACTCGATTCTTCCTCGAGGACGGCGTGGAGTTGACCAAGTAGGACAGATCTTCATCGTCATCATCATCTACAAAATTCTTTGGCTTAAGTCTACCGGATTTGGCATCAGTAACAATCCCCCACACTTCTATAATGAAATCATCGGTGAAACCAAATGATTCCAACTCTGAATTATCAATCATCTCAGCAAGTTCCATAGTGTTGGACTTCTGAGAAGCCATTTCCCATATTTGCGTGGCTAAAATGAGAACCCAAAGTATGCATGACGTGTCTGTGGTTTTAATCATTTGATAAGGTTTGATTGACGAGACTTGAAGGTCTTGCTCACTCACCTAAATCCGTGTCATTAATTCCCATAAAACTTTCAAGCAGTCTGTTAATCTTATCAATGGCTCCTTGGGTAAAGTCATCCGGCTATAATTGGCGGTTAATTATACAAAAAGCACATTTGAGTGGATGTTATCATGAGAAAAATCTCAATATGCATTTTTCATCATCAAATCACTCACAGCTTCTTCAATGTGAGCTGTTCCATTGCTTCGGAACCGAAGCGTTTCTTTTCCACTACCGTAGCCCTTCCCTTTGCTCTTCACGTTAGACTTTGGCCCAATGTTTGCTAAGTATAGAACAATATTATTTATCCAACTGCAAAATATTTTGCATTAAACATAGTACAAATAAATCATGCTTAAAAGGTATAACATACAGAAACCAGCTCGGAGTGGTTCGATAAGTCTGAGAGTGAAAGTAGTTCCAACAGCAATGGCCTTCAGGTATTTGGCCACATCAACATGTCTCCACCCAACAAGAGACGTGTCATCTATTCTCTCCACATGATCTCCCACCTTTATAAATCATGCAATATGTTCATATTTAATTCATCTTTTATCGCCAACTCATCTTCTAACAATTACGTTTTGATGGCAATTCATTAACTAACTTGAATAGCTTTGATCTGGTCAATGATACTCCCCTCCTTAATCCGCTTAATGAAAGCGTATCCAGTTCCATTATCTGTGATTGTGAGACCCAAAGCTTCTTCTGTTTTTGTAACTTCCACTTCTTTCTTGGTCCCTAAAAAGACAAGAACCAACATGTTTTGAAGCTGAAGCTGAAGAATAGTCTAGAGTCCCTCATCAACACAATCAAACACTGTACGGATTGCAGAAAATGAATGTATTTCTGGGAAAAGTTACCTTTTTTGTGGACAAAGATGAAGTCATCAAGGCACAGTTGGGCACTTAAAAGGCACTCCATGTCAACCCTGTGGGTATTCAGGGTACAGAACAAAATCTGTAAAATCATACGGAAAAATGATCAGAACATGTATCCACATTTACTTCTCATTGTAGCGATTAATTAGCCTGATTTAATTTAAGAGCAGGAAGACTACCAAACAACCTCACCTGTTGGAGCCATAATTGCAGGTTTTGGGTTATTCACCAAAACTGCATTTCATATCATATATTACTAACATTACTATTGCATAATGCATGCTCAGTCTTTAACTTAATGCCGTCCAAGATGCATTCACAGATAAGCCACGTTTTAATAAAATTGGATCAAAAGAGTCTCAACAAAAATCAGATTGCATGACTAACAAAATTCTCATTTCATACTCTTCTACTCGTTCTACCATTCTAATTCTACCTCTGTAATTTCCACCCGACGCAACTTATTTATACTAATTCTTCCTGTACAATAACAAGACATCCTTTAATAACCAACAACTATAACTTTACGTACACGTCTGTCTTAGGTGTGCAATTTCCAACCAGAGTAATTAATTATTAGGCTGTGAAAGAATGCACATTATGATTCTGCATGAAAACTCATGCTGCGTCTAAACAACTTTGTTTGACACGCTGTTGAATTCTTTAAATAACACGGCGGAGTCATGTAATACAAATATGCATTCCAAGTCGTTTGTTTCACTAAAGTAGAACGAACAGTCGTGGTGGTCATTTTATTCACTCTGTGGTCATTTTCTCGTCCAAGCTTTCCCTATTCTTTTAGTCGCTTCCACTGTCGTATCGAGAGATTTTCGATGGGACTCTCTTCAGGCAACAAATTATAATTGAGATAATTGAGAATACGAACAAAACCTCGTAGAAAGAGAAAACCAAATGCAATCGTAGAATAAGTAAAATAAAATCCTACACGACCTGATTGTAAGCATTTTTAAAATGATCTCAGGATCAACAGGTGCCCGTCAGTCAGTGTCAGCAGAAGGTATTTTACCATTGGTAGCATTGATGCAAATAGGGGGTTGCCCTAAAATCCCTGTTGTAAAGCGGAAACACAAGTGCACAAGCAACTTCCGTTTTCATTCATTATTCACTTTTCTCAAGCTTATCATCCCTTCAACAGCCCCATGTACTGCTCAACAGACCTATCTTCTGCTTGTCCTACAAACAATGCACGTAAAAATACTCGCCTATTAGTCCTACTCCTACTCACCTAAGCCTTATACACCGATCTCTAGCAAATAATGGAACGAGAGCGACAAAAAATTCTGAAACACCGCACTCGACCCCAATGATGGAATTTACTTTTATGTTTGATGTAGTTTGTGCACAACATGATTTTTCAATCTAACAATCTAACAACTCCCAACACAATATTTTTACATTTCTGTTTCTCCACTGCTTCCTACTGCAATCCTACAAGCTTCTATGAGTATTTTACAAAATACTTCATCATGATACTTTGTTATTCATCCAAATCATCCAACCTTGACTCTCTCTTTCGTTAAGAACCAACTTAACTCTCTGCATTATTCACGTATATTCCGTTCATCTTCTGTCAACTCTTTTTGTTCCGTAAAAAATACCTCATGCTTGATGAGACCCAAAGTACTAAACTTCTCTAACTACCAAAGTACCAACTACCAACCACCTGAACATAATTTACTACAAACTACTGCTAGATTTTTTGCCAAGTTCAATGATCAAACTTCAAAGGGATTAAGCGACGAGAGATGTACATGTCTTTTGTCAAGCTTT
>JAQGAD010003552.1:0-10063 GCA_034696625.1 Isotomurus palustris
GCATAAGCTCCTCGCAGGTTGTTATAAAATCCAGGGAATTGTCCAAGCAATAGTGTGTTTGTTAGGTTCTCATCATAAAGTGCAGATTTTATCCTATCAGACACACAAACATAGTAATCCACTTTTGCATGGGAATTAATTTCACCCAGTCTTTAAATCATTTCAGGGTTAATTAAGATACAATTAATTCGATAATGCGTACACATTATTTCCATTCAAGACCTCGTCTCATGTATATTTCACAATTGTCAATTGGGCTACATTTTCAAAGTGTGATTACAAATTGCAAATATTATCACTATCAAATCAAGATCAATTCTTGGTGGTCAGTTCTTTATGTTTCTTGCAGTCGTGGGTTTGAGACTGAGGGAGGAGATACAATTTTACTCTGCTAATTCGTATTTTTAAGTGTCTTTTTAAATTGTTACCTCTGCTACATACTTAGGGCATAATAAAATACGGATATTTTAAAATAACAATAAAGCCAGTGCCTATCACTTTATCTTAATATCATCCACACACAACTTAACTAACCTAGGGGAGTAGCAAAACTAACCCAATACTTAGTTGACTTCCCGTTCCAACGGTTATCAACCAGTTATGGACTAGAGAGCTTTAATTTGATTGAGATTGAGATAAATGTTACCAGAGTAATTTTGCACGCTTTAGACATGTTCATGTGAAGAAAGCTTAATGAAAGGAAGACAACTTTATTTGTTGTGGAAACAGGACAAACTTTGCACTGAGTTGAATCCAGGTCTTTTGTGATCAGTCTTACATTATGTGTGGCTTCATTCTTCAGCCCCCACCTTATTAATCATGAGACATGTGAAGGAAGTGGTTGTTTAGGAGATTAGGTTACTAGCTAGGTAGTCATTTTTGATCTTATTTGAGGCGGTTGGATAGACAAATCAAAAAATTACAATGAAAATGTTTTCATATTTATTCTCAAGCACGATATCTTTGCAAGAAAGAATGGATTGTTGTTGGTGTGTGTTGAATTCATGCAACAAGCAAGTTATTAGGTCAACCATGTCTAAAGCATACTTTTCATTCGGCTCCTTCTTTCTTGGATTATTCAAAGCCACGTGAGAATTTGGTATAAAGTAGCATTTATAGTAGTTTTAAAATATTGCCAGCTGAATCAGATTTTTGATTTCCTATAAAATGTTACACAAAGGTGTATGATATACGGCCTACGTCTTGAAGCTGATTTATAACAAAAACTGGGGGCGACGGGGACGCTTAAGGACGGAGCTTGATTAATTAAAATTCCAAGTGGATCTTCCAGTTGCCGTTGCAGTGTCCTGAGTATTTATTTGTTGTTGTCATTCATCACTTAGCTGTTTGGAATTAAAATATTTTTTTTCATTACAAGTTAAGAGTTGATCGGGTCGTTGCCTGAAGCTGCTTAAATATTTAAGACACTGAAGAATTACCTAAAGGAAGACTTGGGAGACAGTGCAAAATTGTTCAGAAATGGGGCTTACCTAACGTGCCAGTTTTGATTTGCATTGCCTATCTATAGCATTTAAATCGTGTGATTGGTTTTCGAGATTCACAATTGTAGTTTAGGGTGAGATTAAATTGCAATGACGAGTTTGCTTGCTCACAAAGTCACAACAGATTGACAAGTCGGTAAAACAAGACGATGTTGTGTAAAATGAGAATGAAAGGCCGAAGAGGAAACTTGTTTAGTATTGCTTACATCTGTAAATCTAGCGTGGGAGAAACATGATCTGACAATCTTCAACTTTGGAATTAACCCAGGAGCATTATTAAAATAATACAGCCATGACGTACGCAAAGCTCTTAAAGAGGAAGCTTAATTAATGGGCAGGTGAGTTTTACTTGCTTTGGTTGAAATCATTAAAAATCGTACAAGTTCCTAAATCCATTCCAGAATTAATTACAGCTTGTTTTAATTTCATATTCTAATCAAAGACTTGCGTCATAAGTAAAATAAGAAGGAATTATTTTATGCAAGGTGATTAGTGTTTTGTTCTCAACATACATATTTCATATCTTTTCTTTGGCTCGCATCGACTCAAATGGCTCTAACAGAGGAACTAGTCCAATAGTTTATGCATAGTTTGTGTGAAACTAAGTCACCTTTCATATTCCTGGAGAATGGGGTTCTTATTATTAATTGGAACTGTGAAGAATATGAAGTAATTACAGACTACAGGTGATTTTGCCTTTAAGTGGATGACCATCAGGATTCCACCCAACCTTGTAGGTATACGTAATATCAGATTAATACAAGTGACCAGAAATAATTAATGTCTGGAGAACTTCTTATGACGCACATTCTGCAATAAATCATTAATAGCCTCGGCATCTTACCCTTATACTGGAGCACTCCAACCATCTAGACATAATATTACGAACATATACGGCAGTGACTGTCAAAACAATACTACACAATAATTTGTTGTTGTGTTGTAGCAAAAGTGATTAAGATAGAATAGCTCAGATAACACATAATTAGGAAGCTGGCAATATTTATTCTCACATTTCTGAGTTATCTCTACTGTAAAATTGTGATCACGTGCTAGTCTGCACTGTTTAAACAAGAAACTGAATTTGCTATAATATATTTACTCATTGATGTGTAGAATCTAGGTTTGCGACTCATTAGTGATTTCGTGGAATTCACGATTTATCTGACGATGCCTCCTTGTTAATTTCAGATTCATATTTATTTCGTGTGAAAATCTGATAATGACACAGGTTGCTTCCCATTCTGTGAAAACTGACTTCATTCTGTTTATGAAACAATCCAACAAAGTACTTGAGTCTGTCTTGAGAGACGTGAGGCCTTGGTGGCGATCAAATCAATTTACATAAGTAAGTTGCTCTTCACTCATTTTACACATGAGTATTTCAATCTTTCGAATAGGAAGGCGAAACTGATATCAAAATCTTATTAGATGCTATTTTATTCAACTCTACAAATGAAATGTGTGTTGATAGAGAATGTACATTTTCGTCCTGAAGCTTGATCACTTTAAAAGTTCTTTTGTATGAATTCGAATACAGATTATTGACATTGTGTAAATAAAGCTTGTTGTGTTTGTATTTCGGTAAGTGAAAACATGTGGAAGTGTTTAGCTGCGGTTTAAGTTACGCAGTTCACAGAAATAAAATGTTAATTTTTCAAATATAATTTTATGCTGAATTCAAAATAGTGTAATCTGTATGGGAGGAAATGTAATTAGAGTTGTATAAACACATTGTCTGACGAACCAGCCAAATTTTTTTGGCCTAAATTGAACACGTGTGCTTCAAAAAAGAAACTGAAAAGATCGCTAGATAAAAGGTTATTATAGCAGAACTTCCAAATATAACTTGCAAGTGTGGTTATTGCTGATGAATTAATTCACCATGTGTCTTACACTAGTTATTCTCATTCATGCCAAAAGCTTCAGATGAGCTTGCATGAGAAAGATGTTGGTTGCCTGTCGCATTGCAGAGAATAAAAAGTGCTATTGAGGCATTTAAAAAAACAAAATTCGAATGACTGCTTTACTTTATCTACAACTACGTCATTCTCTAGTCTATAATATTGAAATAGTTTTTTATATTTTTATTACAGGAAGTCCTAGAGGAAGGAGATGGTTAAGTTTGCTTGAATTTATTGCTAAATTATTATTTTAAGGATTGCCTACGGTACCCGATTGAAGACTGTTTATTCATTATACTAAATAATAAAAATTTAAGGTCCTCATTAAATGAATTATTTGTGAATTGAATGTTGAAGAATTGAGTAGCTCTCAAGTTCGCTCTAATCGGAAAGTCAATAAGGAAATGCTGATGATAATGAAATATCAATGTGTGTGAAAACCTTCTTAACAGTAATTAGCTCTGTCTAGTAAATGTCGTAATAAAGATAAAGGACAGATAACATTCGTCTCACCATGTTTACTATCAGGACGTTTTATTTCTTCCCACGGTCTCCTGGCCATCGAAGCAAGTATATTAGATTATATTCAGTGATTTAATTTGTACACGTGTGATCATAGTCATTGTGTGCTTTTATTAAAGAGCTCCTACTGCTCTAGTTCTAGGAAATGAATGATTCTTTTCTTGTTCCTCTCCAAAATACTGTAACAAGAAGAGTATTGCGACGAAGACTCTTAAGCCCGATTAAGAGCCAAATTAGAATATCTTTAGTTTGAAATTTGCAATAAATGTGTTCGCTTTTAACATTTTGTTGTTTCTGTTATTTTTTTAGTTCAAATTGTGGCTACTTTCTTTCCATATAAGATAATTCAATTTAAAAAATTCCATACGTAACTGTAAGGAATTTAAATGATAACTGCAGTGTTAAGAGATGCACAAAATCCCCAAAGAAACAAATAAATGAAGTCAAATGGCTCCAAGAGAAAACAGAAATGAAGTTATTTCATGTGCACTTTGAATCGCTCAGTTTTCATGCATTTTGAAATAAAATAATTTGCATTCCTGAACTTGTTAACTTGTGGGTAACTGAAAGGCTGGAAAAGTAATGCGCTGCTTAATAAGAGGAAAATTAAATATTTGAATAGATTATTAGATTTATTTTATATTGCTTACGTCTGCACGTACTTACACGTGGGAGAAATAATTCTGACAATCTTCAACTGTGGGATTTTTTCAGGGAAATTATTCAGACAATACAGACAGCACATTCCATCTTGTTTAGTCTACTTGTTCTGCGTTGAATTTTGTTGTAAGTTGGTTGAAGTAATTAATTACCCCACTCATAACCTGCTCTCCTCTTGTTTTAAGCTCGGACATAATTGTGAATGCTTGCGTCATGCAATCCTGTCCAATAAATCAATTGGTGCAAAGGCTATGTTGTTTGGTTGGTAAAAATGCTTGTTTTATATACACCCACGTAGGCAATAATATTATAATCCACTTTTGCTTGGGAATGTATTCCCACAAGTTTAATTCTCTGACTTGATACACTCAAATGCTTTTTACAGGAGTTAATCATCTAGGGATTTGAGAATTGATTGAACACACACAAATAATGATCAATATGAATTTTTGTTGTGCTTTAGTAAATAACCAGCATCACAATATTACAAACACAGTTTTGTAATCGGTTTCATGTGACTTATTTAACATTATCAAATACATCTCCACTACTTAATACACAGCAATAACGCGACATAATTGCTTGTATTGTCTTGGCTACAGAAACGATTCTGTCGGGGAAATCATAAATGCAATACTTAAGTGTCACTGAGTCCAGTTTCTTATAATTCAAAAGAAGAGTTATAAGAACTGATGAAGATCTGGAATAATTGCCGTTGCTTTTGGCTCAGTACGTATGCCAAGATTAGGTGAGGTTAGTTAGGTTAGTTAGGTCATGACAAGCAGTTTCTTTAGCACAGACAATATAGCTTATAAGACTAAATGGAGGTTAAGACAGATTCAGAAATACAACTATAGCGAATATTATAGTGTCATGTAACCCCACACTGAGGTCCTGTGAATTACATGGCTGTTATTTCTATGCAACTACATTTAAGCAAGTCTAGAATGAAGTTAAACATATTATCTACAATTTTTAGATGCAATATATTATTTGAGACTTTGTCATCATTTTATTCAAGTAATCAAATTACCTACAGAAAAATTTTAAACGCATCATAGCCAAATAAATTCCAATCATTTAAACTCCACTGTATTCATTTGTTGAAACAATGAGCAGTTGTTCAATTGGGAGGCATCGGAAAAGCAACAAGCTGAACAGGAAGTGCCCATGGAAATTAATTATTATTGTGTGCGAAATAAGCCTCATTAATTACTTGCTCAGAAGGGTAAGTGACTACTGGAGATTAAGCAAAGATAACACTCGTCTTAATCAGAGTTGCGAAAGAGGCCTCGTGTTTCTTCTCATGATTCCATTGTCATTAGAACGAAAGTATTGGGCTCATTATTCGTGTGATCGTGCTTTAACTTTATTGGAGATCCCGCAATAATCTATTTCATAAAATACATCTCACCTCGTTGTTTCCGTACGCCGTTTGAAATTCAGAGTCATGAATTAATTATTTATCCGAATGGTCATACATTCAAAACTGGAAATAGACTTGAATGGGATGAGACGGTAATTAAAATGAATAGTTGTGTTTTTGTTAGAGCTTTCCATGGGATGATAGTCAACAGCTTGTGAATCTGTTACAGGCAATCCTTGTACCTAACAACTGAAGGAAAGGAAATATGATAAGTTCGGAAACAAAGCGTCATGATTATAAACAAGAAAATGTTGAATATTTAAAATCAGAAACGGTTCAAAATTAATTTTTGCTGTGTTTCTTTTTATTAGAAAACTTAAAACGGGATAACTTTGGTAGAAGCAAGCTGCTGTGGTGTAGGGGCTAGAACGTACGCCTTGTGGCTAGAAAGTACGAGGTTCGAACCCATCAACTGGCAAATAGTTCTTGCTAATCCTACTCGGCTCGGTGTCAGTACGGGGTAGGGTATCCTCTAGCATCCCACGTAACGGGGTTTAATGGCTGCGTCCCTACGGATAAGGGTGCCGCTCAGACCTGTAGCGAGCAGATACAGTCAGTGCACGTAACGAGGAATTTCTGTCCGTTTTGCCCCAAAATCTATGCTTCATGGGAAAAGTAGCATAGAATCGGGGCACAGTGGGACAGAAATTCCTCGTTACGTGCACTGACTGTATCTGCTCGCTACAGGTCTGGGCGAGAGTATGTTTTTCAGTGGAGAGTAACGACACAAAGCAGCATTACAAGAAGCAACCACTTTTTTTTCGTATGAGGACATGGATTCATCAAATATTACTCCAAGAACTCTCATAAATTTGACTTTCACAACATTCTTCCCGTTCACAGAAAGTTCCACGTTCCTTAGTGCAGGCAATTGTCTTGGTCTGGCAATGATCATCATCGTAGTTTTGTCAATGTTCAACGCTGCATTATTGCTTTTCATCCATGCACTTGCGAGTAAAATGACTTCAGCCAATCTTTCAACCATACATTGAATATCCCCGATTGGTCCACAAATGAACAGATTATTGTCATCGGCATACATGATAGGCTTGGAGTGTTTGAATATAAGTGGTAGATCGTTCACCATCAGGCAGAATAGCAGATTGCTGAGAGAAGATCCTTGAGGAACTCCTAATTTCGTTTCTTTTAATGCCGAGTCAATGCTATGTGCTTCCTTTGTAACTCTAACAAACTGACGTCTATCTAATAGAAATGATTCAATTAAATGTGTTTCAATTCCATACCATGTTAACTTCTGTACAAGGAAATTCCTGTCCACACGATCAAATGCTTTAGCCACGTCAAGAGAAAAGAAACTACAATACAGACGTGGTTGGCATCTAGAGCTTCATAAATCATGTCACAAAGAGTAATACAGGCATGAGTTGTAGAGTGAGCCTTATGGAAACCAAACTGAACAGGTGATAGCATAGAGTTAGATTCCAGATACTTAGACAATTGATTGAAGAGACATTTTTCAAAGATTTTCGAAAGATTAGGCTGGATGGATATTGGCCGAAACTCAGACGGCAGCGTAGGGTTAGCTTTTTTAGGGACTGGAACAATTTTTGATATTTTGAGGATCTTTGGATAAACTTTGTTGTCGATCCAAGAATTCAATAGTTCACACAAAAGATGTATTCCACCGATGCTTTGTATCATGATATCGAGAAACTTAGGACTTAGACCCAGTTCATCTCATGTGTAGAGGATTTGTTAGTAACTTTAGACCACGTTATACGGAGTTCTAGAGCCGTAACATGTTGGAAAGTAAAGTTGGCATTCGAGAAGTCTTCTAAACAGGGGGGTTTGAATGGAGGGGTTGTTTCTCTTATATCAGATGTCTTGAAATTAGAGATGCTTGCAAAGTAGTCATTGATTTTATCCGCACTCACATTCTTGAAAACATTGTCATCACATTTAGCTTTGGGGAACAGTTTACTTAATTCATTCCACAAGTTATATGACTCCACTAGATTGTTGAGTTCATTTTTAGTGTCTAGGATAATCGAACGCTTTATATTGCCGTTTATAGCACTTATTGCTTGGTTAGTGCTTGCGTTACTTCTGTACATCTTGTCCCGTTGCTTAATAAGTAGTTTCGTATCTTCAGATATGTACTTTCGGTAAGAGTTCTGAGAAATAGAACGTTGTTTCAAAGGTGCTATACTATTTATTTCATCCAAAAAGAGACGAATAACAGAAGAAATTGTAGTGTTAAGATCAGCAGAGGCTACACATTCAAGTAGTCGAAAGCACAAACTATTTAAAAGGTCACTGTTAATTGACTGATAATCTCTCCAGCTGATCATAACTCTTTTACGTTCAGGTTTAGGAAAAGTCATATTGCAAAGGGTCATTTTGTGATCAGACAGGAAGGGATGGAACACATCACATCTATCAACACTGTTTTCTATATTGGTGATCACCAAGTCGAGAATATAATTTTCTCTAGTAGGTGTGTTTATGAGCTGCGAGCAGTTACAGCGCTGAATTATATTGTTAAGTGGTCTAATAGAAACTGGAGTACGCAGGTTGAAATCTCCCATAACGCAAAAAGGAAAATTGGTGTCCATAAGGGCACAAAAAAGGTCATCAAGGAATTTGTAGTCTTCGTTACGTACAGCAAGGAGGTATTTAGATGCCTATAAATACACACAACAATGAAGGATTTGGTTTTTTTCAGCTGGAACTTGGCACATATGTATTCAGTGTTACGGGTAGCAGTACGATTAGGTAGTCGTAATTCCTTCGCAGTAATGCAGTCTTTATGGACAATGGCAATTCCTCTTACACTGGGGTCGACAGCATCATTTCTAATAATAAAGTAGTCTTTAAATCCTAGAAATTCATCATCCACTTTTAATCGTGTTTCCGTGACACAAAGAATATCCAGGTAATGCGTAGTAAGTAGTGCAGCAGCATCAGGGATTTTAGGAGTTATAGAGTTCAAGCCCAATATTTGTAGATTCGTTGCTGAAATTTCACCTTGGATAAAAATAAGAAGAAGCCGGAAGTTTGGAGACTTGTTTATAATTATAAAATATATTGCTCATTCTGAAGTCTGAACAATGATGCTGCTCTTCAACAGGGGCTATGAAAGCCATAGAAGCTTCATTTAATCTTCAGAATAGCCAATCAAAAGCAAATTAGGCTATAATTTTGAATTCCGGGATTAGAAGATTTGCGGATTCAATTGCTTTCGATTGGGTAAACGGGACTTTGTGTAGTTCTAATACTTCACTTCCCATCTTGCCTTCGTGGCGGATGGTTGTCTCTCTTGAGCTCCTCCAAAGCTCCTTCTATCTGCCTAGTCTGCCTCCTTTTATTCTGGCTTCCTAGTTTGCCTTAAAACTACGCTTGTTTAAGCCATCTGTATGCTGCTAGGCTGGAAACCTAATAATCTTGCCTGGATTCCTCTACTACTACTTTTGTTCCTTCACTGGAACTTCCTCGTCGTAATGATGGAACCTCGTACTCTTTCCAACTCAACTACATACATTCCTTACGATGGCGTCCTTCAACTGTGTCATTTGTTCAAAAAATAATGGACGTAAATCTGGTTTGTCTTGTTTCTCTTGCGGTTTATATTTTCATAAACTGTGCTTGAATCTAGATGATTCGGATTTTAAATTTCTTGTAGAAGCAAATGGTTTCAAGTGTCAGGCGTGTAAAGATCTTGATTTTAATTACACCTATTGTCCTGTTACAATCTCTAATGATTGTAATGCTTGCTTCAAAACTCATTCAAAGAAAATTATAGTGAATTGTATGTCATGTTTTTCTAAATATCATCGCGCTTGTGTCATTAATAGTCGTCACACTAAACGCGAAATAACTAATGGCACTTGGACGTGCATGAAATGTATTTTTCCTGTTAGCCAATTTGACGATTACTTTCATCTTGATAATAATCATTCATTTTTCCAATGTGATTGTGTGTCTTTTCAACATGAAAAACTCCCTAAGGGAGTAAAAATAGGCCACCTTAATATTAATGGTCTTTTTGAAAAACTTTATGACCTTAGATGTTTTCTCGAATCTTATGA
>JAQGAD010003553.1:0-10061 GCA_034696625.1 Isotomurus palustris
TGACCGAGACAGATCCATACGGAGCCTGTTATGGTACACTGCGAGATTCTTCGCTACCTTTACCTCTTTTGAATAAAACTCATTTGGCCCTTTCTAAATTTTGTGTTTCCACTGATATTCATTTTCGCATTTCATTAACTGAGCTAGTTGGGAGCCTATCATATTTTGGCACCCAACGTATATAACCCTCCTTCTTCGTTGTTTGCTCGAGCTCTCCGAGTTTTTAATTCCGTTCCACCTCCGCCGTCTCCGTTTCTTCTTACGGTAATTTATTTATTTTTCCTCTCATTCCTCCTCTTCGTTCCTTCCTGGTTATGGCTGCTGCTGTGCCTATTCCTCCTCCTCCCCCTGCTCCCCGCATCGCCACTAAGGCTGTTAAACCTCCTCGTTTCTCTTGTACACCGGGTTAAGATCCCAAGAAGTATCTGGAGCGATTCGAATTTGCTGCTTTGGCTAATAATTGGGACAAGCCTACTAAAATGCTCCAATTTCCCACTTGTCTGGACGAAACCGCTTACTTGTGGGTCAGTCGCTACCTCAAGATGCAGGCTGCGGCTGGTCGACATGTTATCAGTTGGGATACGTTTAAACGTGCCTTTATACTGGCTTTTCGTCCTCTAAATAAATCTGATATGGCTGAAGCTCGGCTTATGGAACGAAAGCAGTTGATCGGGGAATCTCCTGAACAGTATATGTACGCTATGCTTGACTTAATGCATGATGCTGAGTCTGGCATGCCCGAGGATCGTCAGGTCCGTATTCAACAACGTGGCCTGCGCCCTTCGGTTTTAGAGAAAGTATTACTTTACGGGCCTACGACTATTTCGGACATGTTGTCTTCCCTTCGTAAAGTTACCGAATCCCAGTTTTTAGTTGACCGGCGCATCGAGAGTAATATCGCTCAGGTCTCAGCGACTGAGATGTCAATCAACAGATGATCGATCCTGACTCCATGTTGATCGCCAATTTAACCAAAAAACTCGCTACACTTGTGGTCGCGCCAGTGGCGGCGTCCGCTGCAGCGCCTCCTGACCCACCTTTTGTTGCGGCGCCATACGTTCCACCGTACAATAGCGTCCCTCTTGGTTCACCTGTACGCTCCCAAATTACGTGCTCGTTTTGCGGTAGAGCAAATCATTATGCGGCTAACTGCTATCAGCGCTCCGCTCCACGGTGCTACCGCTGCGGGTCGTTCGACCATTTTGCCAATCGTTGCGATGGTCGCCAGTCCAAGCCGTCGGGAAACGGACAAGGGCGGTCGCGAGGGCCCACTCGTCTTCCGCCGAACCCGCATCTGCCATCACGGCAGCATCAATTATCGACCCAGCATCCGCGCCCAGCGCGCAACCCGAATCAGGGACCCCCATATCCTCCACCTCTGAATTAGTTTACACGCTCGCAATTGAATCTTCTACTGGCCTCACCCAAGTCGCTCTTCTTCTCAACGACGTTCCTATTCACGCTTTAATTGATAGTGGTTTTTCCATTTCCATTGTTAATTCAGAGTACATCACCACCTGTGAGTCTCTTACGTTCCAGTTAAAAGTTATTGGAGTGACGAATCATCGTACCGCTGTTCGTGGTTGGTCCACTGTGCAATTAAAGTTTCTTGACTATCCTGTTATTGTCTTCAACTGCTATGTAATTGCGGATTTTAAGTACTCGTTGCTTTTGGGCAACGACTTTCTGCATAAGTTCTCTGTTCGGCTTGATTATAAATCCAACGCGATATTATTCGATGATATCACGGTTCCAATACTTCCGTTTCTCGCCGTTCAGCCGATTAATGTTCTGACTCTTGCGTCAGGTATGCCAAAGCCGTCAAAGTCTTCTGGACATCCTGTGATTCCTTCTCCTGATTCTCCTTCAATAATCCTGCATACAACCTCCGTTGTCAAACTTCCATCCTGTTCTGTACAGTTCATTTCATGCCAAATGTGCACACCATGGATTGAACCGTATGATTTTGGAGTTCCAACGTCTGTTACTCTTCAGAAGCTTGGATTGTATATTCCTTATATGGTCATTCGAAAGGAATTTGGATCAGATTTACTCTGTATTCCTGTGTTTAATGCTTGCTCCTCTACTGTCACGTTAGGGCAGAAATTTCCTGTTGGTATCGTGAAAACTTCGAAGTATCTTCGCATAGACAATGTACGTACATCAGAGCTTGCTTCTGAGCCCATGTCACCGGCGACACGTGGACATTTTCCCATGGACTCCATGGTTGAAACCTGCGCTCATGCAGTTACTGCGGATGAGGACATTCCTACTTTTGTAGCGGAAACTACTGTCCCTGTGGCAGTGAATGACACTCCTATCTTAGTGGTAGCGGACACTCCTACTTTTATAGTTGCGGACATCACGACATTAACCCCCACTGATCAGTGTAACAGCAACGATATTTCGAGTGGCAGCGTAATTAACTGCTCCACGTCTTCCAAGCCTTTATCTACTTCTGAAAATACCATTGAGCATATTAAGCAGATTTGTCAACGTGTTAATCCTAACGCATCTGAATTCGATAAATTACTGATTTTCAAAGTTTTAACTAAATACTCTGACGTTTTTGCGCGTCCAGGTGAAGTTGGAACTATTAACTGTTACGCACATCATATTCAACTTATTCCTGGTGCCAGACCCGTAAAACGTGCGCCTTATCGCAAACCTCCTAAGTTTGAACAATTTGAACGTGAGAAAGTTGCCGACCTTCTCGAAAAGGGCTTTATCCGTCCATCTCATTCCCCTTGGGGTATGGGAGTTGTGATCGTTGAAGATGGTCACAAAGGCGAAGTAAAAGCTCCTAGATTTGCCATCGACTATCGTCCTTTAAATCGTCAAATGTACAAAGACAGCTATCCCTTACCCAATATTCAAAGTGTTCTCGACTGGTTAGGTGATCGGAATCAATACATTTCTCTTATGGACGTTGAGAAGGGTTTTTGGAGTCTTCCTCTGACCGATGAAAGCATTCCTTTAACTGCTTTTATCTCAAATTCGGGTCTTTTTGAATGGCTTCGCATGCCGTTTGGGGTACAAAATGGGCCTGCAGCTTTCTCGAGAGCTATGGCTATGGTGTTATCTGGTCTTTTGTGGACTAGTGTCATTGCTTTTATTGACGATATCATCGTCGCTGATTGTAACATCGATGAACATTGTACTCATCTGTCCGAGGTGTTTGAAAGATTTCGCAAATTCAATGTCAAACTTGCGATCCGCAAGAGTTTTTTCCTGAGTTCTGAGATTAAGATTTTGGGACACATTATCACTCAATCTGGAATTGCGGCCGACCCAGAAAAGATTCGTTCTGTTAAATCTATTCCTCCTCCAACTTCTGCTAAAGAGGTTCTTCATTTCTTGGGATGTGTAGGCTACTTCCGAAAGTTCATACGTGGTTACTCGGAACTGAGCCATCCTCTCACTGTCTTAACTCGTAAAGATAGTAAATTCATTTGGACAGATGCATGTCAACAGGCATTTATTAAGCTAAAGGAGGCATTAACTACTCCTCCTGTTCTTGTGTTCTTTGATTCGTCTAAACCAATTCATGTACATGCTGACAGCAGCAATTACGCGATTGGATTTGCTTTATTACAACCCAATGAATTACACCAAGAACAACCTGTTTGTTATGGTAGCCGTATTCTGAACAAGGCTCAAACACGTTACTCGACCACTGAAAAGGAATTTCTTGCGATTTATGTCGCTTTAAAAACGTTTCATCCATATATTTATGGTCGTCCGTTTAAGATCTTCACTGATCATAAACCTCTTGTTGGTTTGAAATTTGCCAGCAACACAACAAAGATCTCTAGTCGGTTAACCAGCTGGGCATTACTGCTTCAGGATCACGACTATGAGCTAATTTATGCTAAAGGTAGCACTCATACTCTGGCCGATGGTCTCAGTCGTTTACCGTCAACTGATCCGATTCCTATATTGGATTTACCTTGTTTGTCTGCTTCTCTAGTTGACCTACACGAACTTCAGCGTGCCGACTCTGAATGTTCGATCATCATCTCCAATTTAGGCCAACCCCAGTTCACAAAATATAAACTTTTGGACGATTTATTAGTCTGTACAAAAACTGGGTTTAACACGCCTGTGATTCCAAAGCTTCTTCGACTTGATATTCTAAAAGACGTTCATACGATCCCAATTTCCGCACATCAGGGTTTTTCCCGATTTTGGGACCGATATTCTTTGAAATTTTATTGGCCTTCCATGAAAGACGATTTGTTTAAGTACATTCAGGCTTGTGACCAGTGCTCTCGTATGAAACGTCATTATGGTAAAACTCCCGGTCTGACGGGAAATCTTCCCATTCCTTCTCAACCATGGGAATATGTTTCGACTGATGTGCTCGGGCCTTTTCCTAAATCATCCAAAGGAAATGTCTACATTATTAACGCTATTGATTTGTTCAGTCGCTGGACAGAAATCCGGGCAATGCCTGATCAAAAGTCTGAGTCGATAGCTAAATTTCTTGAGGAACAGATATTCTGTCGACATTCATGTCCAAAGTATCTGTTGTCTGATAACGGACCTTCTTATATTTCCAAAGTTTTGGAATCTCATACTAAATTGTATGGTGTTCAACAACGTTATATTTCTTACTACAATAGTAAAGATAACGCCGTTTCCGAGCGTTATCAACAGACAACTGCTGGTATGATCAAACATTATGTAAATGATCGTCATAATAATTGGGACCAACATTTGGTTCAACTTCAGTGGGCTTATAACACTAGTACCCACAAGACGTTGCGTCAAAGTCCTTACTTTATTCTATATAATCAGGAACCTCGGTTTGTGTACGAATTTCCTACAACCGATTCTGTTCATACCCCTTCTGATATTCACGAAATCAGACAGTTAGTCCTTCGTACTCTCAAACACGAACAACAAACCACTAAAGACAAGTCTGATCGCTGGCATCAGAGTGTCTCTTACAATTTGGGTGATTTCGTAATGCTTCGTTACCCTAAGAAGGTCGAATTAAATCAATCCAGCAAATTCGTTCCATTTTATCTTGGACGCTATGAAATTATTCAGAAATTAAATGATATCGTGTACATTGTCAAATGTGCCACTACTGGACGTCTTATCAAAAGTCATGTTAATCGAATGAAGCGTATTAATACGTTTGAGATTCTTGATGATGATGTTGCTTTATTTCAAGCGAGACCAGAGTTTTTTGACGATCTTAGTAAAAGTGAATTGGTGTTTAAACAAATGCTACAGATTGACGGTGTCAAATGTCATTCAGTTCCTTATTATTCTTCTTATATTCGGAAGCGTATTTTTTGGCTTTCCGATTTGCAATCGGTAGACTTTCGAACTTTTATCAGGGACAATCATGTCTGTACAATTATTTCAATCGATACCGATTTGGAAGTTGTTAACATTTCCAAATCGCAAATTGATGTTAAAGTTTCTTCGCGACGGCTTCCGCATTTCGTTCGCGTGTTGTCCGTTCCACCTCAGCTTACATGGGATTCGATGCTTCACATTAATCAACAGTTGCATGGGGATTCCATTTTAATTGTCTCCACTGATTGTTCGAATTTTCTTATTTCCCTGAGCATTGCTCACTGTTTGCAAAGCCAATTATACCCTAAATTAATTTACCTTCTGGTCGAAATTACTCAGTATGTTCAGTTGAACCAGTTACATCTTTTAAACACTCTGAGTTGTATCTTGAAATCAGTACCAAATTGTTAGGTCTGTATTTCATAAGATCAGATTGTCTTAAGTTACTCAAGGACAACCAAAAGAGACCCTTTACTCTTTTGGAATTCTAACCTTTTAAGTTTATGACTCTGCTATATGATTGAGTGATATACCTATAGATGTTAAGCTATACTTAGCGTCCCTTGGCTTCCCTTCTTCATAAAAACTAAATGAAGACCAAGATTCTCTAGCAGTTGCCTTTTTGTCATCTCACTGCACTGCTCATCTCCGAATAGACTTAAATCTGGTTTTCATGTAAAAGCTAGTTAGTATTATTATTACGTTTGATATTCTATCATTATCATTGTATCGTATTAATTGATATATTCTTCGGTGTTTCCACATGAAGTGGATGAAAGGGATAATGTACCCGGACAGGATTTCTTCGTAGTTTTAAGTGATATCATTTTATACGAGATTGTGATGAAGAGAGAAGTGAGAATAAATAATATACTGATTAGACCCAAATTCATAATGCGTACTCCAATAAGAATTAGAAAAGAGCTAGCCGGAACATAACACAAATCCATCATCCAATTCTACTCCAAATGATCTACTAATTACATTAACTAATCCACATTCTGATTCAATGTCTTCAGTGGCTCCTGTGCCCAACAGCCGTGCCGCTGAACTCCAACCATCTTCTGCCGTTCCACACCTATCTTCAGTACCTCCCGTTCCAGTTCGACGACGATTAAAACCTGCTTGGCATCAAGACTACGTCTTTAGTTCAACGTCAAAATGACTATAATTTTCATTTTGATCGGGTGCATCCGTCTTATGACATCACAAATTTCTGCTGCACCCACCGAAGTTTCTTCCACCACTGCTTCTCCATCAAATGAAAGCCATCATTTGTTTGTTCCTGTGCTTGCTAAAGACACCCCTACCATTAAACCTATTGGCTACGACCACCATTTACTAAATACTTACACCATCCCGAAGATAATGAAGCGTTCTCAACCTTTGTACTTCTGTCCGTCATCTACCACTGGTGTTTTGTGGCGAATGCCCGATCCCATTGACTGTCCACTGTTGCGTAATGTTAGTAACAGCACCATCGTCCGACTTACATTCTGGTGGCCTGATATCACTACCCAATCATTTGACGGATACGAATGTTGGCATCGCGTCAAAGAAGTCACCATGTCTCGAAACTTCTTCAACAGTCCCAAAACATCTACTAAATATCATACGGAACCGGCTTTGCAATTTTCTTGTTCGTATTGGACTCAATTTAATGTCACTGAGAACAATGATAAATTCACCCAAACCCTCCCTGGACTGTTTCAGACAACCCCAACGACTGATTTCAACGTGGGATGGATGTCATCTGACGTTAAACATTTCAAGACCCAGTATTATGTGAAAACTAAAATCTCCGTCAATCCCTCCGATAAATCGATTTTTTCCTCAGCAACGACAATTGAAAAGTGTTAATTCAGCCGTGGTTATTGCCGAACTAATCGAGGCATCTTGGTCTGGCGACCAGCTGATTACAAAGCTTGTCGTTTAAAGGAAGGTGCTACGACTGATTGTATGAAAACAGGCGATAGGATTTCTTGTCCTGAATTGAATATTGCCATTTCTAAATTCCAAGACACTTACATGTGTAGTAGAGTGTTGTCTCAAGGAGTTTTATTTACATCCGAAAACGTTCGCGAAATTAACCCTACTATGTCACCAACGGAAAGCATCCATCGAGAATTGGCTAATGAAGCTAGAATCCGTACAGCGGTGGCTCAAATGGCTCTTGACAAACAATCCAATGTATCACGCTCAACTAGAAACACTAAAACCACTTTTAATTCTACAGTTTCATTCAAGCCTGCTGCTCAACACAATGCAGAAATGCAGTTTCTTTACGATACCTTGGCTTCGAATTTAACATTTGCGATTCAGACGCTTCATCGCGATGTTTGTCGAGCACATCAAATGACACTCAATATGGCTCGCGCTCTGGCGGAAGGTGGTCAACCTACCATTACTGTTCGTACTCTACTTAATGATCCTAGATATCAAGCAACCCTCGTTGGCGATGCATTTTCTGTTTACATGTGCAATACAATCACTTTTTATCGTTTTTACCACATGATAAAAATTGCACATTGGAATGGCCCATTGAGTTTCTTCATCAAGGACTTCTTCAAGTTGGCTGGCTGCAAGGCTTTAGTCGTGAAATTATCTCGACACCGACGTACGTCGAATGTCCTTCACCTCCGTTTTTCTTCGATGTTGGACATGGAAATATGGTCCATCTCCAGAACCAATCGATCATTACGAAGGTTCAAATGCTCCCAAGTCCCCATGAAGGAATGAATACCTCAATTCCAGATATAACATTTAGTGGTACTGGAGTATATACTAACGAAGAAATCAGCCAGTATAATACCATCTTGGATTTAGTACGGAATATCCAAAAGAAAACTGCTATTGATTCCGTCGTCCAAAAAATGATTAATGAGGAAGCACTTACCTCTACTCAGATGGAACTTTTTCACCAATTACGTGAATTGGCACTCAATCCCCTAAAGGAGTACTTTTACCGATTTTGTGTCATTGTAACTCTATTGACTATTATCTATTTCGTACTCAAGTTATTATGGGCTCTTCGTTACAAATTCGCAATTTGTATGCCATGTTGTTTGGTCTTACCACTCTGTGGACGACTTTGTCAAACATCCAAACGTGAACCTAAATACGTCAAGGTTTCTGTTAAAGAACCGGACTCAATGCGCTTCACTGACCGAGATCAAGTCCGTCGTCGTCATCCAGTTCCGTCTCCTGATTCGGATGTTACTGTCAATGTTACTGATTTCTCTAAATCTGAAAAGGAACTACCCACAGCTCCCCTTTTGTATCCTTCACTACCGGATTCCTCAAATCAATATGATCCTCAACCTTTTTTGCCTTCCCTTCCACTAAACCCACCACACATTATTTCCACGTCATCCTCATTTCCTTTACCCGATTCCCAAACTCCTCATTTCCGAATGCAGCTCAATAGCGAATATAATCCTTTCGCTTCAATACTAGCTCTCGATGAATTGTAATTTCAGATGAGTCAGTTGACAAACACCTCTAATCCTCATCCATTACGATACATCTATGATGCAATTCCTCAACCAAAAATCAAATGGTCTGAATGGAAAAGAAAGAGAACCAAAGCTAACAACAAAAAATGCAAAAACAACCAACACCGATACGAAGACGTACACGAACTTATTATCGATGAACAAGTTCCAGACATCATTCGAGAAGTTCCTCATATTACTTCTCCTATCAATCAAACTAATCTTAACTACGAAAACCCAAAAAAACCACTCCTAGATAATATTCATCTTTCTACTCCTAGTAATATTATAATTCCTATTCCTTGTACATACACACCTCCATCATCATTTCCAAATTTTAATTTACTCCCACTCACTCGCGATTCTGCTACCGATCCTGACACTACAATTGAATTTTATGGCTTCAAAATTCCAAAAGATCAATCTACCCAAATGTATTTCAAAACAAAATCAATTGGTCTCCAATCCACTGTAACAACAAAAAATACTTACTCCCAGACTCCTGCTCCCCCTGGAAACAACTACATGGAACATTGTCTTCTTCGTGATAATCTTGGACCTGATATTCATCCCGAAGACCTTCAGGAACTTAAATACATTGCACCCCGAAAACGTGACCGTCCTTTCAGTGATTATTCTTCACATTCCCATTTGGATTTCCTCCCCATCCACTCGTCTCAACCTGATGTGTCCTCCTTTCAACATCATAAGCTATCAACTTCCACATCGAAGCCCGGACATTCCCGTCTTATTCCCCCACCTCCCGTATTTTCCCGATATTTAATTCCCCCAGCTCAACGTTATTTATTTCCTTCCCCAACCCCGTCAACTTTTGTCATGCATTCAAATCTTCCGATTGTTAATCCATTGCTGTCCCCTTTGCCCTTGTTATTTCCGGATTCCATTGAATTACTTGTGTTGCCCTCTTCCTGTACCAATTTTTCTGCTGACGCCAATGTTTTTGACGCTGTTCCCTCTCCACCTTCTTCTCACGTCACATCTTTTATTCAGGCAGATGTGTTAAATGTGTGTGTTTCAGATGATGAATTTAATTAAGTTGTGCCATGTTTGTTACATTTTCAATTGATGTGGGCATCAATCCCTGTTGTTGTGGAAGTGTGTTAGGTTAGATTTTTATAGTATTAATTCTTTATTAAATTCTTCGAGCTTAAGTTAGATTATGCATGCTATGTCTGTGTTTTCAGGATTCATCGTGTAAGTGTAATATTTTGTATTTTCAACTTCTCCTCAAGA
>JAQGAD010003554.1:0-10058 GCA_034696625.1 Isotomurus palustris
CTTTTTTGCAGGTGAGGACTATTATCAGTTGTGTTTGGAGCAAACTCCTGGTTCCTGTGCTGGGAAATGTGACCAAGTTGGTACAATTCCAGGAGCTCCTTGCCAATGTAACAAACCCTGTGCTGATTTTGGAGATTGTTGTCCCGATTACGAAGATCTTTGTGGAATTAATCAAGGTGAGCTTCAACTTTGCATTAGGAAAACGGAGCATCTGTAAAATGGTATTTGAAACTCTAATTTAGGCCCAATCACCAACGCTGAGATTGCTGCTCTGACTGAAGAGCTTTATGCTCTCGAGGGACCTAACAATGCCTACCAGTACATCACTGTCAACCGTCTTGCCAAGCAAGGATTTAATTCAATAGGCGATATCTCACCGTTGGAGTATGCGAATATAAAATACTTGTCCATCAGAAACGCAATCATTTTTATCACTATCTCAAATAATGTGTGGCATTTTAATCTATTTCAGCCTTCTGACAGTCGACCCAGCTGCATATGAACTTGACACTGTGAAGAAACTCATTGCTTTGTTCGATAACTACTCACCTCCAGTTTGCACGGCTGAAATATTCACTTCGCAAGAGCAGGAAGAATTGGATGCTTTCATTGATGCTGTTTTAGCTACTCCTATCATGCAACGAACACAAGAGTTCTTAGCGTCCAAAGGATTGCCCAATGGAAGAGCTAACTTTGTGCAAATTTGGGTTGAGCAATACTCGAGATGCTCAGGAACTCAAGGCTCATCAGGACTCGAGCATATTTTGATGGGAGAGTTGAATTCAGGTGTGAGTGGATTCCACAACTGGGTCTTCTTTGCCAAAGGAGAAGAAGCTGGAGATATAGTCTACAGGAGTGCAACTGGATTTGTAGAGTTTGGAGATGTAATTTAGAGATGATATTTGATGAGGATGTAATTACATTACGATTTGAAGTACTTATAGGTGTGATGTTCTGTTCATTACAGAAAGGAGCTGCGATTGAGTTTGGGTTTACTTGGCTTGGACAAAATAAGCCAGTAAGTTCAATTTACATTGGAACCTCACCTGAATTGGAACTTGCTTTGACTACTATTGCCTTCCTTGCCCGACCAAACGCCAAGTGTCCTGTGTCCCTTAATGGAAAGACCATCCAAATTCAGACATATGACATTACTTTCAACGGAAAAAAATACGTTGCTTCAGGATATCCGGATTTATCAAATTAGTTTAATACGATAATATTTTCATGTGTTTTTAAAAAATAGGTATTATGTACGTCAAATAAAAAGATAATTGCCCAGTTAATCAAAAATGTAATTAAGTCTCTCACAAAGGTGGTGGTGGTGTGGTTTTGAGTGCTAAAAGTAGTGTTATTTCTGTTGTGTACTTGTTTTTCATGCAGAAAGTGGTCCGTAATTAGAGTTTGCTATTCAGCTTAAGCTTACACAGAATTTATTCGCTTGCATTGAAGACAAACATCGGATATATTACGACGTGTAAACTGAATGGTAAATTGTCAAAACTAATGTATTTTTATTTCATTTGAGAAGTAAGTTAAACAATTCAATAAAACAACCGAGGAGAGTAAGCGGTTACTGAGCGTCATGCAGAAGGAGGTTATATTATGGCTTCAACAGACGTTCATCAATCAAACGAACTTACAGTATGCTCTGTCCTCATGTTTTTCATTAATTCGAACGACGTAAGTCTGGCATAATTTTCAGAATTCCCAACTATAGAAAAGATTAATCATTCTCATCCATTATAAAACTAACAAGTTCACTTTACTCGTGTGCAAGATATAATATATTGGCATTTCCTGAGCATCCGGTTCTCATTAACTAGTTTATTGCATCAATCAGCTCATTCTGTCAGTCAAATTGTTTAAAAGCCGAGTTTTCTGTATTACCAAGTCACTTGTGCTCAGAAATTCTTGCTACAACATCGTCCAACTCCAAAACTTCACTTTTGAAAATGAACTCAATTTACGTTGTACTCGTTGTTGGAGCGTTTGCAGCCGTGGCCCTGGCTATCCCTTTCAGCCCGACTGAGGATGTAGAAAACCTCCGAAAGGGAAATAGCTCGAAAGAAATTAATGGCAGTGAGTAATTCGTACAATTAAATATTTAAACCATTATTTATCTCATAACTTATGGTCTTAAATTCCAGAACTTTGCTTTGTGGGGAGCACGAGGAAATTCCCTGATGAAGGAGTTGTTTGCAAATGCAGAGGTTTTATTTTGGGACGATGGAACTGCACACCTTCTAGTAAGAAAATATTACAGGGTGGAATCTCTAACAGGTAGAGCTAATAATGAAATATGAAATATTAACGCAGATAACACAGACGCAACTACACCAACGACTTCTACTACAACACCACTACCAACGACTGAAGCAGGAGAATCAACAACTACAACAGAAGCACCAATTACAATGATTCCAACTTTCCCAACCACTACAGAGCAATAAAATACGAGCAGAGTCAGCGACAGAATAAATCTACGGATGTCCACTGAAACGTTAACGTCTGGGGAAAAATTATCAAGTAAACTTTCTTTACGAGAATAAATCAGATTTGATCTGTAAAGAATTTGGAAATAATCATTGCATGGCATCCGACAAGACAAAAAACCCATGTCATAATGAATATTTATTATATTATGTCTCCAAGAAATGCTCAAGGTGGGCAAGTTGCAGCTTTCCATTCGGCTAATACTCGGTCTCTTTTGCCGACATCGTTAAAGCAGAAGAATTTTGAGTCTCGAACTTGTGACATTTGCATAACACTACGCCTGGAAAGCAATTAATATCACTGATTGACTAACTGGTTACTATAATATTATCTTCTACAAACTGTAAGGTCATCAGGAGACTACTTACTTTCTCCTTCTTCGAGCCGGAACTTCTTTAGTTGCATTTGCATTTGGACTTTTGACAAGCATTCTTTCCAGGCGATGAAGAAATGGAGGGTTGTCGTAGGCAGCTTCAATGCAAAACTCCAAGTTGTAAATTGTTGTTCGCACATTTGCTGAAAAAAAGTTGTCCCAGTGGTCTTGTAACGCCAATAATGTTGGCTTGTCCCTAAAATTCAATGAAATTGTTAAAAATGGCAACTATTAACTATGAGACTTCTCCTACCAACGAAGTTTCATGCTGGCATAAAACAGCTCACCATCTGTTCAAAATTTCCGTTGTAAACAACTTTTCAACTGCCTGTTCAAACAAATGATGACTGTTAACATTTTCTTGAAAATAGCCGTAGCACATTCCATGAACAAAATCCATTGTTGCCCATGTCACATCCACAGGAACGTCGTATTTCTCTGGCATCCAAGAAAATTCGGTGAGAGGATTTTCCAAAATTGTACGCATCGTTGTGTTGATAGACCAAATCTGATGGGGAAAAGACATAATGTAATTTCTAATGGGAAATTTCATAACAATTATTACTATTGTTTTTAATCAATAAACTAACCTCAGGGTTTGTTTCACATAGGTTTCCATTAATGGACAGGGGATTATCTTGATCCATGCAGTCATTTAGGGCCTCATCGATTATTCTGTAATTTTCTAAAGGAATGTCTATTATCTTCGAGGTATCTGATTCGCCCAGAAGGAAGATGAAAGCTGTTAGAATATCCTCAGCAAACTCAGGAGGAAAAAATCGATTGTTTCCGCAAAACTTTGCGGCGATATCGAAACTCTTTTTCAAAAGAGTTATAATACGAAAGACTGGCTCAGCTGCGTTATCATCTACGGCTAAGCCCATCATGAATCTGAATAAGCGTTTTGTTTGGTCGTCAATTATTTTGTCAGACGTGTCAGAAGTTTCTGGCCACGGAGGAATTGCACGGGGAATATCCGGGTCGACGATGTTCTGAACCCACTGATCATGTGCATATCCAGCTTTTCCACATGTCTTCAGAGCCGCACAGGATGCACTTGGGTCCGCTGAAGATTGAACACTTTCCAGTTAGCTTTTCAAATTATCTCCAATTGCATTTGAATGTGAATAGCTGAGGTACTTACGAGGATCAGCGCTTGACGTTGGAAAATATTGCACCTAAAATTGTATTAATTTATTTAGAATTCTATCGTTTTTTCACTTTGTTCTTATAATTCCTACCTGAAAAGGTCCAGTGCCTGACAGACTTGTTGCCTTATTAGTGCAAATGTCAGCTATTATTGATTCACTGTCCGAAAAGTTTTAAATTAAAAAAATTCAAAATGCAAGGATGTAGAAGTTGCTGCTACCTTTCCGACGTAGCAAGGCAGTCTACTGTAACTGGATGAGGAAAAAGGGCTCCTTCCGTACATGTGTTTCGATTCAGATGGAGTATGGGATCAGTTCCAGATTTCGTACAAAATTCTGTGTGCCCGGCCCCACCGGAAATTAAAACGGTTAAAAGTAGAGCTTGAAATGTTGGTCTGTATTTCTTGCTATTCTGCATATTGATTTTTATCGAAATCAGTACAAAGTTGAAGATGAAGGGATGTGTAGCAGCTTGATTTCAAACGCAGAGTGTAATTCTAGATTTGCCTTTACAATAGAAATGGAAAGTTCACCTTGTTGTGTATAGCTTTCTGATTTATTGTTCCGAAGACAATATTCATGTGTATTCATTATTCATGCAACTTTTCACAATAGGATTATGCAATGCACAGTCACTAAATATGAAGTTCACATAAGCTGTAAGCTTTTTATTATTTTGAGTGATACACAATTTTGAAATGATATATATATAGTGGCTTTACGACTTTCTTAGAACAAATATATGTATAGATTAACAATTATTTTTACTAGTAAATATAATATTATGATAAATGATTGTTAGACTTATTGTAGAATTCATTGTATTGGTATTTCACCTAACTGAACTTCATTATTAAATTACACATCACTGACATAACTTACAGACACAATGCACAATAAGCAATGATTTATTTTCGATAATTCCAATATTTTTTAATTAAAATCTTCTACTGGGCTTCTAAAGGAGCGATTGATGTCACACCAGGATAGTTAACACCCCCTCGATTACCGACTTCCACGGAGCTAAACCTTGTTGAGAATACCTCAGGCAATGGTCTAGCCCCTTCAGGAGCCATCCACACACGAAGAAGATGTCTTCTTCGGTTTGGATCTGTCCAATCTTCAAAGGCAGTTCTGTCGTGAAGGAGAGCATGGTTGTTGACAAATTGCATATCTCCTGGTTCCAATTTCATTGTGAAATTAAGGCGTGGGTCGTCATTCAGACTATCAAACAAATCCAACGCAGCTACTTGCTTAGCTGAGAGTCTTGGAGCTTCTGGAAATCTCTGTGATGAGTTTATGTATTGACGCTGATAGCATGCAGACAGGTAGCTTTCGTGTTGGTGATAGACAGGAATATTGTAAAAAGGAACAGTTCCTTTCTCCACTTCTCCACGCTTGTCTGTTGGAAATGGTTCCAGCATGATATCAGCCAGCTCTTTGTTAACTCGAATCCTTTCATTAAAAACAGTCCCTGAACTGACTAATGAAGAGAGGCCGCCTGATTTGGCAGGTTGTAAACACAACAATCCCACAATGTCAGAAGAATCTGTATGAAAAGTTTGTCTTTCTCGTGTCTGATATACTCGGACATTCGGGTCAGAGCTGGATAACCCCAAGTCTTTCACGTGGCCTATGAAAAACATACGGATTGACGTATTATTGAATGTACCCATAAAGATCATAATCGTATTTAAAAGATTTCGATAGTGTGTGGTTGTTTGGTACTTACCCAGGACATGGCCTTTAGCATTTTGCTGCCTTAGATCTCCAAATAATCTTCCAATGATTAGGAAAGCTGCACAAAGCTTTTCTCGATCCCATTTGGTAACTGGAATTCCTCTCCAAACAGCAAATCCCAAACCATGTAGAAGGCTGCCCAAGAATTCATCAACGACTTCCTTTAACTTTGGCAAGTTCTCCACAACACTGTCTAGGAAGGATAGATCTAGAAATCCATAGCGTAAAGATTTAGAGGAAGCTTGGACTAGGTTATCCGCTGCTGCACTCAGTTCGGCTAGTTCTTCTGATGTAATAGAAAGCATCCAGTCTTCCTTCCTGATTTCCACTTCCGGTCCGTACCATATACTGGGACCACTTTGAACGCAGGTCATGTTCAAGCAATTTCGAAGAACGAAACAGAAGCTTACTAACAATTATCTTGCAATGAGTTGACGAGAGTGGATATCTTGAACTGAACTCTTGAAATTATTATAATTTAGTATACAATAAAAAATAGCCAGGTGATGAGTGATTGATCATTGTAATTGAACCTGCATGCGATAATGTCGATAGTTATCTTGAATAGCAAGACAATATGCAGACACGATAACCATAATCGGAATGACAATTACTAAATCGGATAGTTGGAAACCTTAGCGTGTACTCATGTGTCATGTCTCTTGACACAATTCAGCTCAAGTGAAGATGGATGTTTAGAAGATTCAACTGATTCAGTAACGCTCAAATAAATAATTTCCCAACTTTTCTACTTATCATTGTCTTTTGAAACCAATCTTTTAAAATTGAATGGAAAATATTATTCCATATTTATATAATAATTATTAATCACAATATGACATTTAAAAAAATTTGATCAATTTCACCTAAATTATAAATTAGGATGACAAGTAATTGTTAGCATCTTATACAATATGTGAAATATGGATCGCCTCATCGCATTATTAATCGAAGAATAAATTAGTAGTATTCGTGTTAGATGATTATAGCCGTTTGCAAACAAAATAATGTGAATATACAAGGTGAGTCTGCTCATTGTACTGGCTATTTGAAACGCAAATTTTGTTGCTTGGCCAAGTTTTAGCTTTCACCTGCCGGCAGTCCGACTAATTTTATGAAATTAGTGTTTAAAATAAAAATACAATGTCTAAAACCAGGCATTCTGGCATTAAATATTCAATGAAAGGTGGTTCTGAGCAATAGTAGATTTTATTTACCGTGTTATTTTGAGAGACTGGTGGAAACTAAATCACATCTACTATCTGAGCAACAAAATAGGCAAAAAATGGCATTTCCGGTCAGTTTCAAGATTTGACTTCGCATGGACTTTCACACTCAAAAAAAGTTTCAGCTTTCATATCACATATTTTCTAAACGCTTTTGTAACAAAATGAACTTAATTTCATTAATTTCCACAATTTAGTTCTTGCGCAATTGCGTTTCAAATACGCAGTACAATGAGCAAACTCACCCTGTATAATCAGGCATGAGTAGGAAATTAATACGTTAATCTAACTGAAATAAGCAAGAACGGTGAATATGGTTGTGGTAACTTTTTATTCAGTCCTGTGCTTCTTGAAGTAAATATCTTCTGCTGAATTTATTTTACTTACAAACACGATTGAAGTGTCGCCAGGAAAAAAGTTATATATGCATAAAATCCCAGTTTAAGATGTTCAACAATCGAGTTCAATGTTTTCAGTTGTTAATTTTTCTTTTAATTAAATTCGATTGCTGTCTGCGAACGTTACCATCTTCATCGTCAGAACAAAAAGATTGGGAAAAATATGGGACATGTGAAAATCCTCACATTCATAACCTCATAAAAGATTTTCCATCGAAGTGTTTCATCATTATAATTACATTGGACGTGGAATCTTTAGATTCGACTAACTTTAACTTTCCTACAACTGCTGCTGTGTTGTTTGAAGTAGTGACTGTTAAACGTAATGATCATATGGAGAAGTTCGTAATGTCCCAATGGAAATTTTCTTGTGTCTTAATGCTAAATGTGATCAAATCAAATTATAACATAAAGAACAAATACGCGCATCAAAGATATGAATATGTAAATGATGTTTTGAAAATTCAACTTTGGAGTCACTTTCATTCTGACAAAATTTATACAATTACGATTTCGCCGATAAACCTACGGGCGACAAGTGAAACCCGTACTGCTTATAACAAACGAAATTTACTCCCTGGATCTACTACAACAAATCCGTCAGGATACTTACAGTTACCAACTGTGTGTCTCAATTGTTCTTTCGTTAACCATCCTGTGTTGTGTGTCTTAAAACAAAATACGCTTAATGTTTTAGAAAATACTATGTGTGAAGAAGTTCAAAATAACTTAGATTTATCAATTTTTAAAAGACTTTTGGTTCCACCTTCACGCTTTGAAATTCTAATTGATGTTAAAAGAACTTCCGGGAAAAAGGAAGGTAGTGGATTCTCGTACCCATTACTAACTATGAAGAATTTCAGGCCCGTCGACCCGATGTTGTACGTGACCAGTGAAGTAATTTCGCTAAAAAATGGAACGATCAATGAGAAAAATGATTATGTTAAGGAGCAGTCTATCTTTATATTCCTGCATAACACAAACATGGACGATTATTTCCAAATCATTTTAGATTCTAGTGATATGATTTTCCTTTCATGCTACACTGTGCCGTATTTAACATTCAGTTTTTTTTCAAAGCCATTTGACTTGTATATTTGGGTGTGTATTATTATTTCTGTCTGTGCTCTTTCGATGTTTCTTTCTGCCCTTGTCAGGTACCAAAGCGATTTAGTATCTTTTCCTGCTTTTTTTTCTGTAGTTTGTTTGCTTTTTGAAGAGTCGTTCAATATTCCATATGCTTTATATAATAAAAAAGTATATAGAATTGTTATTTTAGGCTGGCTCGTGGGAAGTCTTGTTCTGACAAATTGCTACAATGGTTTGGTCATTACAGAACTTAACTCTCCGCTGAAAGGGACACGATTAGAAGACTGGACAGAAATACTGTGCGAAGCTAACAATAGTACTAAGTACTTGAATTTATTTTGGTCGAGCAACTTCTCTAAAAATTTCCAGCTAAAACTGAACCCATGTATAGCAAGGAATAATGATAGCCTGATAAGAAAACTGAATCAGCATTTCAAGAGGTTTCAAAACCACGAGAAGTGCTTTAGTCTTTTGTCAAAACCTCTGCCTTGTGCCAGAGTAGATGGCACAATTATGCTTGTTCCGAATCCTTATGTCTACAGTGCTTTCAATTATGCATTGCAAGAATACAATTTAAATCCGACAAATTCAATTTTGCAGTTTCTTTCCATAAAGCAAAGACACTATCCTAACGTTCTGATCGAGGACAACCGACAGAAAATTACAAAACTGTCAGTAGAGTCTCAAAATGAACTAGAATTGGTCAACTGCTCAAAACGATCTGTGTATATTGGAGACTTGGATCATATCGAGAAGGAGTTAGAATACTTAAAGTCTAATTACAAACAAAAACTGTTCTACGCTGTCAGAAAGTCACTGATAACAAAACGAATGGGAATGGTTACGACTGAGCTGGGAAACTTCCCGTTACTGGAAGGGCTTCATTCTTTTATTCGATCCGGGATTTATGCAGAACTGAAAGTGATGCATGAGTTCATATTATTGCTACGAAGAAGGGCTGGAACGCGAAAAATAAAAAAGATGCATGGATTTGAATCATTCGTAAAACCTTTGGAAATTAATAGTTCAATTCAAACTATTTTTATTCTTGGAGTGGGATTATTGATAATATCACTGGGAATCTTTGCCGTAGAAAATGGAATTCCCATAATACACTACTGTGTTAAATATATGAGACAAGCGTTTGCGAACGGTTGCATGTATTTTTCTCAATCAACTTTGAAATTTCGAGGTTAACAAAATGAATATATTTGTCCAGATTACCGCTAAAGTATTCCTTGTATATACATACATAAATTCTCCTATATAAGTAAGAAACTACACAATGAATGTCGAAGTGTGGAACGTGTGTCTCAAATAAATATAGACAGCACCTGTTATGATACAAAGACAACGGTGTCCAGGCTAAATGTTCAATTGTGGAGGTTGCTCACATCCAATTCTACAAGAAATAAACTAATTAAAATATCTTTGCAATTGTGGATTGTTTTGGCGATTGCCGCTGCACAGATCATGAGTTTTTCGAAAAAGTAAACGTAGTCTACTTTACAATCTCTACTATATTGTCAAGATGATCGGAATTTGGGCAGCTACTTCTTCCGAACCACTCATCCTACAATAACCAGGC
>JAQGAD010003555.1:0-10058 GCA_034696625.1 Isotomurus palustris
GGAATCGGGCTAAGAGTACTATGTAAAATAAAATATGTCTGCAATAATTTATTTATTTTATGACCCATTTTAGTTCAATTACAAGCTTATTAGCTGAGAGCACGTATGAGCTTCGATTTAAGTTTCTTATCGATTGCATTGTACCCTTTACACATGCAGCTATTAGGGAGAGATGATCTAGAATGAAATCTGTAGGATATATTGTGGTGTCGAGAGTAGAGGTTTTCAATATACTACGAAGTGATTTCGAAATCTGTTAATTTTTAAAAACAGGTTGATAGAAACCTAACACAATATCAGCTTCAGTGATAACTACTACAGCAATGCATAGAAGTTCATTCATTCATTCGTGTAAGTTTATAGTACAACTTAGCTTACAATTCTGTGAGAATTTTAATTTTAAGTAATAACACTAATAACCAAACCAGATTTACTAACAGGTCTGCGCAATTTTATGTGACTTGAGTTTTTAGACATTTTTAAAAAGGAACGTGCAATGCAAATATGCTGGTTTATGTATAAAATTCATGAATTTTTTGATGTAATAGTTGACCAACCTATTGCACACACCTCAATTTGTGATCGACAAATTGAATGTAATTGTTTGAGTAATAATTATTTTGGAGTTTTAGTGCATTGAATTTTGATTCACAATTGTAGGCTATGTCATAAGTTCTGCGATTATTTGGAGCTTTTGGATGTAGATGATGATTCGATGATGAATTATTGACGAGTATTGTGATTTTGTTGGTATGCATGCAATCATACAGAAGTAGCAGTAGCTGAGTAGTAAAACTGTAAGTAAAGCAGGGATATCTACTTCTATGGTTTGGACTACGGACCACATGAATTCAATATTCTGCGTTCGGGTGATTGTGATGCTATTTGCAATATAGCATTATAAGCAGTATCGTATAAATATGAATTGGGTAGATTGCATCAACATGCAACAAACTGGCTCGATGGCACATATGAATGATTTATTTTGTTGTACTGTTTTTTACTATTAAACATTGCTCGCTTATCAGGTAAAATCTCAGTAGAACTATAGTGCGATCACTACGATCTTTGTAGTTGGTGCACTATAAAGAGAGAGTGGTTGGAGTACAAACTGGTATCTGCTCTCGAAGCAATCCTAACGTTACTTTGATAATTAGAATCAGTTATTGCTGAATGAAAGTTGTCGAAAGCCATGCAAGTGTACTTTTTCTTAGATTATTCAGCATTCAACATTAATAACAAAAGTGTGGTGGATAAACTGGTTATAAAGTTATAGCAAATCTTATGACTCTAGCGAAGTAACTGGTGCTGCATTTGTTGCATTTTGTGTTCAAATGTTGGTTGAATTTTGAAGAGAGTGTTTGTATTCTGTATACAGGCGAAGGTGGTTGTCGGACTTGGAGAGTAGAATCGATCATCTCAGATGGGATTGTTCCCAATCCTTCCCAAAATCTTTAAAGTTTCTGGATCTTAAGAAAAAGCACGAACTGTCTTTCCCAGACAAGTTAAAAACAGGATTCCATTCCAGAAAACCATTCAAGCCAACATTTCTATCAAGACATCGTGAATTGCGATTGTAATCTGTCTGGTGGTGACGAAAGACAATTTTTGGAGACGGAGATCTCGGTAACCCGATTGCTTGCAATACTGCTGCCAGTAAAAAAAAGCATTGGAATATCATTTTTAAGTTGGCAATTAGGGATACACTTTCGGATCATGGTCGATGAAGAACGAGTGTAAAAGAGAATCGTTGTGTGTTGGTTGGGTTCCCGAGATTCTGTCGTGTAGTATGGTATTACACTTTTAACATTTGAGACGAGCTCACATCTAGCATTAACTTGCACTCTCTTGACTCAGCTATGTCCTGTAAGTCCTATTGTATCATGCAATAGCTTTCGGACAAGGCCAAGTGAAATTCACGGAAACTTCGCTACTCGTTCCCATCATCTGATTTGGTTTAACATTCCTTGCTGGTGGTGCAATGCGGCGGATCATCACTTCAGACTGCACTATTATTCTCTCGCTCTCTTATTAAATTCTCAGTTTAAAAATAAGGTATATACTTTATTCTTTAATGTTTAAAGGAAACTCATATTAAAATTCACACACATATATCTACTCATGATTTGATCACTTCTCCTTGTATAATAGCAACTGAGCCAGCCCATTCACCATCGTGGATTCACTCACAATAATTGGAGATCCTAAGTTGGCCTTTCACTGCTGTCCCACTCCTCTTTTAACAAGGTTTGTCAATTGATAGTGTAATATGATAACTGATAGATTGTTGCAACTAAAAACGGTTTTTATTCAACAATAACATAATAATAAATCCGTAATATTATTTGTCTTATGTGTTTAGGCAAAACACCAGCCGTGCATCTACCATATTATACCTGCCATTATCAGATCAGTAGATAATTCCGTCGGGACAATCTGCTCATTTTTACTATCGACTTGCCACTATCCACTTTGAACTTTGGACAGAAAAATAGCCAACTTGCGTATACGAAACACGTCTAAAAAAACTTTCCTGTAATTGTGCTACTTAACCACATATTGGTTTTCAAATTGCTAAAGCTGCCAGTTCTTACAGGTCAGGAATATTGACTATCCTCGAGTGTTGAAGACGCCGCCCTAGATAGTTGTGATTTGTGATGTTTTAAAAATATTACGAACTGTACTGCGATCGTAATCGTGATCCCCGCAAGCAGTATTTTACTATCTCTGTTGGATGAAACATTTTATACTCTAGTGACAGGAGAAATTATATCTCCCGTATTTTACATCTGATATCTGATTGTTAAGATTCATTACAACGAACGATATTGTCCATCTTTAGCTCAATACTCAAGCAATTGGTGATGAAGTTTTCGGCCTTAAATTGATGACTCAGTGATTATACATACTACTGTAATAATATTTTGCTTCGACGAGAAGTTTATCTATAAGTTGTACTACAATTACTACAACTTACTGTGCAGCTAAAAATAATGCAGGTTTTAACAGTTTGTCAACCGCAAATTTCATAACTCTTCTAAGTTAATCGCAATCATTAAGTCTCAAAAGAAAAAGCAGAAAAAATTCTTGCTACATCTTGGGGTAGGATTTTCGTGAAACCATTAGTGTTTGAAATGAAATTCTGATCTGCTGTTTTATCAAATAACAATAGTATTTTTCCTTCAACCTACTTAATTGCATCAAAACCTCAGAGTCAGGATTTTACACAAAAGCTATGAGTAAAGTTGACTGCTGACTTGTTTGGGTTTGTGTGTGCTTTGTCCAATGTGTCTGTCTATAATCCAGCTGCCATCACTTAGTATTAAACATATATTTACAAGTGAAAGAGCAGGAAATAGGCAGCAACCTGAAGCTGCTTTAATTATTATTGTGCCAATGACAGTACCTACAAAATTCTGAAGTTATAGTGTTATTGCCCAATGTGATTCAATAATATTTTCTCCGTGTTAATAACTTTGTCTTCACTTCGAAACTTTTTATTTGTGCGACCTACTACTACATTCAATATTGTAGCTCTGAAGATTACCACGGTGTAATCAACAGTGCAGAGCGTTTCTTACTTCATTACGAAACCGTCTCACCTCAGCCTGCGAAATTCCAAAATATTTTCCGTGTCTATCATGAGCTCAAAGCATCATGAGTCTGATAGTGTAAGTTTTTGCCAAGTACTTCTATTTGCTTCTTTTATGGCTTCTTTTAATGCAAACCTTGCTATTTAATCAGAAATATCGTGATTAGTAAGTAGTGCAATTTTGATCAGCTTTATAGCGGAGTCGCAAAGCGAATCTTAACCTTCAATCATCAATGCATATATAATTCATTAAGCCCATGCCCAATGGTATATGTCCAACTGCTAATCACTTACTATGTTTAGTAAGATTTATTGAACTGAATTTCCATAGAATACTTTTTAACTCCTGCTTATCTTGCTATTTTTTTACTATTGACTACTGACAGTAGACTATTCCATGTCGCTTTGCGACATATCTTTATGAAAATTATGGTAATTTATTCATGTTGGCCTGCCTATAAGGTTGACAGTTGACAATGCCTATTGATGCTTGCAAAAATATATTTAAAAAATTCTTATAATTATTTTTAATGCTTATAGGAGGGTAGTTGTGATAGCTCATCGACAGGAGTGGCTCAAACACCAGTGGTGTCCAATCCCCCGCAGCCCCCTCCTCGGGGAAAGTCTAAAAAACGGTCACGAAGGTCTGATTGGGAAATCTTAGAGGGTCTCAAGGAAGGTCAAACATATGACAGAGTTCCTAAGAAATTCGAAGGATTTATCCTTAAGAAGCGAAAATGGCCTCTGAAAGGATACCATAAAGTAAATATTAAATTATTTTGATGATGATTGGCTGCTAAAAGATGCCATAAAGTTAAAGTTACTTTAAAGATTATTGCCTCTTATACGATTGAAATCTTTGCAGAGGTATTTTATGCTGGATAAAGGTGAGATAGTGTATGGAAAAAGTGGATGGGACATAGCACGAGGGAAGATTCATGGACAATTAGATACAGGATTATCTGTTATTGCAACTAAGCCTCGCGAAGGAAGGATAGATATTGACGCAGAAGATTGCATTTACCATCTAAAAGTATGTAATTTATTACATAATTACATTTCAAGGCATGGACCAATTTTCAAAATGTTGTGTATTAACAGATCAAGCCCAAAGAGGCCTACATGGAATGGTTGGAACAACTGAAGCAGCATCGATTGTACCGTCAGCATGTGCTCTCTTTTAAAGATTTGTCTTCGCCTACTGAAGAGCCAGTCTCACCAGTTTCGCCAGCAGGGGAAGGAAAAGACATAGACAAAGAGCTTAGTTTAGTGGAGAAAGATTTAAGCCATCTCCAGACCATACTTGACTCGCTTCAGCAACCGAATTCGAAAGACAAGAAAGACGATGAAAACAAACAAAGGGACTTCGTGGTGCTTGCTAAAGAAGGTTAGACACAGCGATCGAATTCACTCACTTCAAGGAAACCGGCGAAACCTAAAGAATAACTCTTATGCTATTTACAGTTTTGGTTAGCTTTCACCATGTCCGAGGAATGTTCCGAAGCATGGGGAACAATATGTTCTTGCGAGAAATAGAAGGAGGAGCAACCACACTGCGACATGCTCTTAATCAAGCTCTTCAACAGAATGCGGAATTGAAGAGCCGACTTTCTAGGATACACAGAGATTCATCGTTAGATATGACTGGATTTCCTGTTGTTCCCAACACAGATACTGTATGAGAAATATTAACTGACGACTGAAGGTTAAAATTTAATTTTTCTACTCGTTCTAACATCCTTTTTGACCGCTCGTAGATGAAATCATTTAGTGGCTCATTATCTAACTCTGAATACTACGATGCAATGGACAATAATAACCAAGACAGGACGTCTTCCGACGAAGAGAGCTTTTCATCGGAAGGAGAAGGGGAAGCAGATTCCGTAAATAGTGAGAATTCTGAGCCTGCGAAATTTGGTTAGTGAGAAGCTTTGTAGTCTGCTCTGTTTAGTTTCTAATTGCTTCTATATGACATGTTTCGCTCAATAACCTGAATAGAACTAACTATTAAATGTATGTGTGTACTACCATATTCCTCCTTTTCGAATTCACTCACTAATCTGCTCATGTCGTTTTATGATTTTTTTATTTTGACTTAGTTTTGTGTTATTTTGGCATGAACTTTGTAGACCTCCCTGCTGGTTCTGAAATGACCACGTCTAACTCCACTTCAAGTAGCACAAGTAACGGACGCTCTGAATTTGCAGAAACTGTAGCTAGAGAAGAAAGACGAAGCATTCTGCCAGCACCAGCACCTAGTGGTAGTGAAGTGCCCTCACTATGGGGCATTCTCAAGAAAAATATAGGAAAAGATCTGTCTAGGATTTCCATGCCTGTAGCCTTAAATGAACCACTAGGAGTTTTGCAAAGAATGTGTGAAGAATTGGAATACAGTGAGCTACTGGATTCAGCGAGTAAGCTATAAAAGCTTTCATGAACCTCCAATTTAGATTTTTGAAGATAATCTTGTTTAATTATTGTATGATCTTCTTTAAAGGCAAAGAAAGTGATCCAGTTGAAAGAATGGCACTCATAGCTGCATTTGCAGTTTCTGGGTACGCAACTGCTTTTTACAGAACTCATAAACCGTTTAATCCACTGCATGGGGAGACTTTTGAATGCGTTAGAGAAGATAAAGGATTTAGATTCATGAGTGAACAGGTAATTTTGAAAAGTTATGTTAATTTCCTGATGGCAATCACCAGTAAGCATTTGACTCACTACACGGTAGGTATCCCATCATCCTCCAGTAAGCGCGTGTAATGCTGAAGGTAGGAACTGGATGTTTTGGGCCGAAATTCAGCCGAAAACAAAATTCTGGGGAAAATCGATGGAGATTCAACCCATAGGAGAAAACCATATCGTTTTTCCTAAATACGGAGAGCACTATTCTTACAACAAAGCAACTACATGTGTGCATAATTTGTTTTCTCCTCCAAGTCGATGGGTAGATTTATACGGAGAAATATCGATTATAAGTGGATCTCTGACCTGCAACCTGACATTTGTGAAGGTATCATTAGACGAATTCAGAATTCATTTTCCAAATTAATTATGGATTTCGCAAGAAATTCTCTGGACAGCCAGCTTCTGTTCATGCTAACTAATTTTGTGTTCCGATTTAAGGTATCTTATTGGGCTGCTAAGAAGCATGAAGTTTTTGGAACTATTGTCAATAAAGATGGAACCGTTCTTCGCAACTTGTATGGCCACTGGAATGAAGCATTTTACGTCGGACAGCCACCTTCGGCAAGGTGCATTTGGAGAATGGGTGAGTCTACACAGTTTGGCCATGAATTACTTGTCCTAGCCTAATTAAATAACTTAGTTCCATAATTTATTAATAAATGTACTCATTTCACAGCTAATATGCCGGATGATCACGCGAGATATTACGGATTCACTAGATTTGCAATAGAGCTTAATGAAATTACACAAACACTACGAGAAAAGTTGCCCATCACTGATACACGGTAATCTACCGCTACTTATTTCAACTAAATTGGATTATTATTATCATTAATACTCTATCTACATATTTTATAATGGTAAAGCTTTCGACCCGACCAGAGATTACTTGAAGAAGGAAAGCTCAGTGAAGCAGAAGCCATGAAACTGCAAATCGAGCAACGTCAAAGAGACCGTCGAAAGAAACGAGAGGAGGAAAACAACCCTTTGCTGCCATCATGGTTCAAGTCAGTTTTAAATTTGAGTTGGTTGTTTTCCACTTTAAGTGCGAATGACTAAAATCTTGTGTACTTTACAGGAAAACAACTAACAACAGTCGTACAGGAGAAGACCAATGGGAATTTACTGGGGAATATTGGGAGCAACGGAAAACTAATTATAAAACTGTGACAGTCGAGTCTTTATGGTAAAAGCTCGATGCTTTTAGCCCACTATGAACACGAAATACCTGTACCTGCAACACTATGATCAAAATAAGAGCATCGTACTCAAAATGGCATACCTACACTTGCAATTAGAAAAGTATTAGCCTCGTAGCAGACACTGCACTGTCAAGACTTTTACGAACAATCCATTTCTATACTTATGATTTGGAGCTGAGCTCCTGAAAATTTTGTTACGTTATCCGGACTGCTAAGTCGATATTAGAGATTACATGTAGACTTACAACAGGTGCTGCTTATATAATCAACGTTTGCCGTGCTCATATTAGCCCTTAATGATAAACACATAATTCGTTCGCAAACACGGAGAGTATTCTAATAGTAAGTACACATGATATAATACACCTATAATAATGAAATGATTTCACTGTGATTTCTTTGAAAGAAGTGCCTACGCTATTCAGAAGAGAAGGCCTTGTCCTTGTTGATATTGATGTTAAACATGGAGTTGTGAACCGAAGCGTGTAAACAATTATATCTGATAGTTAGTAAGTTTTAGCTTTTAGCATAACGCCTTCTGGTTTGAAACATGCCACGGTGAGTTGCTGTATTACTATAATCCTTCCTTTAAAACGTTCCTTTAGATATATAGAGGTGACATGGTAGTCTTCAAAAGATTTTAGAACATCGCTATATTGTATAAGACATTTAATAGACATGACAAAGGTATAATAAATAAACCTATTATAAAATTACAACAGCTGTCTACAAGAATACTTCAAATAATTTTTTACTAAATCAATCTGTCGTCCTGCTACACAAATCTCGTAGCAATAGCTAAGACTTTAGTATAATCTGCACCTTTAGCAATAGTCTTCTCCTTGAGAATTTTCCGCAAAAGAATAGGAATTGGCACTTGAATCCTCGTCCCTAAGGGGGTTCCATTGTCATCTATGAAAACTATGTTGTTCGTGTCACTGCGGGGAATTCCATGACTCTGATGCTTCTTCACTCCAACGATAATTGCTTTCTTCATTTCTCCCTTCACTGTGCACAGAACTTTATCCCCTGCATAGACAAAAAATAGTATCCTGTTAAAATCATACTCTTAAAATGTCGAATTTCAGTTCACAGCCATCAGCCAGCTCACCTATAGTCCCGACTCCAGTTTTGCTATAAACGTGAATGATTTTAGGAGGTTTCCCCTCAGCCATCGCCTGCTTTCCAATCGGACTATTATCGACACATCTAACTCTGGCTAATTTCCGGAGCTCTGCCAATGCGGGAGTGGAGTGAAGTCCCCGAAAACCCACCGAATTTTGAAGTATACACTTTGCTGCTATCAGGTTTAAGGACATCTTGAAGAGACTATTTTTATTTCAAAACGCAGCGTTTCTCCGAAGTCTCCTACGTCCCTATATAGAAGTGTAGCTCTCCCGTTGTTTTTATTATTCTTTCGGAGATACCGCATGGAGTTTACACGTGAGACTGAGGTCTCCCCATTTGATCTGGGTGAGACCGTAGGAGGGAAATTCAAATTTGGGACTTGGCTGTGTCTCTTTTCCACTATAAAGGCATTTAATTCATCCCGGTCGCTCGTCGTCGTCTGTTTTTAATTATCGGGAATTAATTAGCCGACAAAAAATTAGCCACGATGATGCTTAGCAGAGTTGGAATGAGGTCGACCGTCACCGCTTCTCTTCTGAGAAGAGGATACGCCGCAGCCGCTGGATCTGGAAATGAAATGGCGTTTACCTTTGCTGCACCGTACAAGGTACTGAACTATAATAAAGCTTCCAACAGTTACAGATGTGCAGCAGTTGGAGTGCTCATCAAGTATTTTGTGGGACTGGGCTAAAAATCTATTTGGTACAGGTGTATTACAACAAAGCCAATGTGAAGCAAATTGACGTTCCATCTTTCTCTGGTGCATTTGGTATTCTCCCGAACCACGTTCCAACGCTGGCAGTCATCAAACCTGGAGTAATGTCTGTAATCGAGGGCGACAACTCTGTGAAGAAGTTCTTTATTTCCTCCGGATCCATCACTGTCAATGATGACTCATCTGGTAATTCAGGAGATCGGCACATTTCAAAATTTTAGATTCAGGACACAAATATTGATTATTGTTTGGCATTAGTGCAAATTTTGGCTGAAGAAGCAGTTCCCATTGACATGATTGACCCTTCAGCTGCACAGCAAGAACTTAGTGCGGCGCAGTCAGAGTTATCGAAAGCATCCGGGGAAAAAGAGAAAGCAGCTGCGCAAATCGCTGTGGAAGTTGCCGAAGCATTGGTTGCTGCCACCAAGTAATTTGTCAGCATGTTATAGTTTATCCTCTGCAGAATTAAGCAATTATTGGCAAATGATGACAACAAATTTTAGAGAGTAGAGTCAAGATGTAACACTTCGATAGTCTTTATGGGAATATAAACTCCGTAATTACAAATACGTTTTCTGAAAATGTGTGGAATTACATTCATTGAGTAGTTTGAAACTTGATTTAGAGGAGAATGCACAAAGATTGACATAAAACATTATTGTTAAAGGTCCATGCATACATGAATCGAACACAAAGTAGCGGGCATATTATAGTCTTCGGGATAGGTGTACAC
>JAQGAD010003556.1:0-10056 GCA_034696625.1 Isotomurus palustris
CTCCTACACATACACATGCAACATTAACAAGCTGTTGAGAAATGTAAATAAGTGATGTCTGTGATGTGCAACGAGGCATCATGAGACAACTAAACGACGAATGGTATGGGATATGGGATGAATGATCTGTTTATCGGTGGAGATTACGTACACAGGAAATCATATTTTGAGCAGACATGTTTCCTTCAGCATTACGGAAATACACAACGCACTGTGTCTGACGACAGAAATTTTCCTGTAAACTGTATTAGGAGATTTGCTAGCAACTGCACTTATAATATTATCATGAAGATGAAGTAGAAAGTTCTCTCACGTTATTGCAAAAGTATGGGGCAGATGATGAGTCAAAAGCATAGTTTAGTGTATTTCTCTTCTGCCTCCTCCTTACCTATCACTATCACCGTCTGGTCTATTTTTATTTTTACTGATTTCACATCTTTAGATCCAAATCCTTCCGATATATTAGTCAAGATGCAAACAGCGTGAAAAAATAGTGGAATAGGATGTTGAGCAGGTACTCGTAATAAAATTTGTTTTTATTTTTCAAAAGTTATTATAATAAACATCGATTTAGCATTTATCAACATGTATATTTCGACTTGCTTAAAGTAAGATCGTACAACATAAAACAATATTATTCTTAAATCAATAGTATAGTAGTTTGAATATTATTATGCAAGGATAGTCATTCCTATAGGACTAAATATTTAAATAGTTATTACTACAAATATTTAGCGTACATGGGTAATATTTGTCGGCATCGCGTACTAATAACTTTGCATGTGATGATAAATAGGTAAACATATTTTTTACATTAATAAATCGAATCAGTATCAGTAGTTTCAGGTGCACCTTAGAAGGGGCACGTAAAATTTGAAGTAAGTGAACTAAATAGGTTTTTGCTGAACTATGAAAATGTAAAAGTTCAAGAACAAGCGAAAGGAAACTTGTACATTATATGATATCTGAATATTATGAATCGTATTATACCAAACATTACCAGTTACATTCTTGAAAATCACAAGTTGTTAGTCAAGAGTGACTTCTGCTATGGGGCCTGTGGATGAAGTGCTTGGACGAGGTCGATTGCCGATGTGGACTGACTGAACATGCCGCTTATACTCTCCTACTCAAAACAAAACGAATTAATAACAGCCACGATAAGTAAATTCCATCATTACAGATTTATAAGATCAGTAATACCTGGTCGAAGGAACTCTCGACAGTAGTAACACTGAAATGGGCCGTGGCTGAGTATGTGCTGAATCCACTCATCCTTTCCAGTGAGTAATTTCGCACATATGGAGCACAGGAAACTTTTAGTTGTCCTATGCTTTTGTGCTTCGTGCTTATGTAACAGAAGCAATGAAGTGAAACCCTGAGGACACTTCGGGCACATCAGCTTCTGGTCGAAATCAGGATGAGAATTCAGGTGGAGATTTCGTTCATCTAAATAAAAACCACCATTATTAATTAGTGAACTCAGCCATATGTCTAAGACATACAAAATACAGGAAATATTCACTAGGAAATAGTCAGTGACTAGCCTGCAGTCTTGAATGTGGAATGGCATCTTGAACACCCAAACGCCTTCTCAGGGACATGAGTCAACAAATGCTTAATGGCCTTATAGCTGCTATCAAAGAACTTTCCACAAATCAGACACGGTTGTCCTTGTACAGCGTTGTGAGCCACGTTCATATGTTCAGCCAGATACGACGAAGGAAACACCTTTCTGCAAATCTGACAAGTTGCCTCTCGAGATATCTTCTCTGCTGGCAACTTAAATGTTCCATCACTTTCTCTTTTTTTGTTTGGTGGGGGTATAACGACTTTCAGAGTCGCACTTTTCGGGGGCCTTCCTCTTCCTCTCTTACTCTCACTTGTGGGAGAGTATGATGAGGATGACGATCCACTCGTCTTCTTCCTAGCCGTGTCTTTCGTTGACGGTCTCCCACCTTTTCGATGATGACTCCTGTGAGACTTCTCTCTCTCCCGTTTCCAGTCTTCGTCTGTCGGATTATCATCATCCTCAATTCCATCAATCTTAGGACCTTCTAAAACTTTCGCGTAGTCAACTTTCTTTGCAGTACTTCTTCTTGAGCGACTTCCAGATGAATCGCCTGTAAGAATTTAAAACAAACTTTTTAAGTATTCGTAAACAGTTGCTAAAACATAACAATTCAAGTATTAATTCATTCTCAGCTTACTATCTGACAAGTCTTCGCAGAATAATGTTTCTGGAGCACTTCCAACACTCGTTATTTTGATTCCAACAGATTTTGCCTTCGAAATGATAGGTTTGATATTAACCTCTTCATTCATACTGTCGTCGTTGTCATTACTGTCGTACATGGGGGTATCATCATTGTTCGTGTCCATGTCTTGGTCTTGATCATCATCATTATTGTTCCACGATGTCTCCGAAGAACTCACGTCAGGTTGCCAATCATCATCCGCTCCGTTATCGTCTTGTTCAATTCCATCATCCATCACGGATATCCCGTTGACCTTGGCAGGCTTTTTCAGTTTTTGCTGGTTATTGTGCTTACGTTTTGGCGCGTTAAAATCTGTTTCATGATTGTCAGTGAGAAGATCTTCGTACTCAACTAACTTCTGCATGACTGAACCACTTTGCATAAGTCCACTCACTTCCTGATGCAACTTGTACAGCTGGGACACAAGGGTACCGCAGCCCTGGCAGAACCCTATGTTCTCATTCATTTCTTGCAGATCCAATCCTGGTGCACATTTAAGAAGTCGGAGTTCATAAACTGAAAGCAATGCTTGCAAGGCCGTGACGTGTAACAGCTCCCCAGTAACTGTATTAAAGGAGTAGAACTCCTTGACCTTCCTTCCTTCACCAAGCATTGTCCCTTCTGAGGATGACTGCTGACCTCGTCGTCCCCCGCTTTCGGTATCTTGACCATTCGACAATGTCTCCCCATATCCAGCTGCCTTTTCCTTCGGACTCCGTCGCCTTTTGAACGGTAACTTACACGCGGCACACAAGTCGAAGTCCTCCGCACTTAACTCTGGAACTCGACTTATATCCTCCGGTGTCACTTCCTCTTCTGGCTCCGTTTTTATCGAAGCGGGAGGAATTTTGACACTGAGCATCATCTTGGCGAGATCCTTTTTATTCTTTTGACCTGTTAACAAATCTCAATAAGTATCATGGAAATAATATGGAATACAAATCAACTAATTTTTAGGCAACTCGATCACAAACGACAACAAACGTGCTACCTCTTGTCCAATTCTGTGAAATTCAACAGCTTCCCTCAGGAACCTGATGTTTTCCTTCACAAAGTTCGCCAAACTGGAAGTTATTAACACATTATAAAATTTCCAAGAAAAAACAAAAACGATTCGGTCGACTCTCGCGGTGAAGTCGACAAAGCGAAGAGAAGATGAACAAGAAGCTAGAAGCTCAGTGTTCCGCGGTGCTGTGATGCTGGTGGTGGCGTTTTCGTTTTCTCGTTTGGAGTGTCTCAAAGTCTTAATGCATGTGGAGAGTGCCAGCGCCAAGTCTCCTCTCACCCCTGCTGCTTACAGAGTAAACAACAATAATAATAATTACGTCATTTGCATTTATAGCTACTTATTAGTCATCTTGATTATTAGTTCTCCAGTACCTCCAATCACCTTATTCTTTGAAGAAGCAAACAGGCACATTTAGCAGAAATCAAGTTAACGTGGGGTTAGTTTTGTTTTTGCCTGTAAGTGAAACAGTAATGGCAAGTACCGCAACGAAGGACGATTTGGAGATGGGCAGCGTTTCTGGAGGACCATCAGGAGGTGGAAGGACGAAAAAGTTGATATATTTTAGTGATGGGAGCACAATGGAGCAAGAGGAGGAGGAGGATGAAGAGGATTCCGTTGAAGACAAAGTTTGTCAGAAGGACGGAGGATCTCTTCAGAGTACTCCTGGAGTTTCTGCTGTTGACCCCGTAATAGTAGTTCATTTAGTATTTCAGAACTTAACACACTATGCCATAGTTGTAATCTGTTTAAAAAATTCTTTGGCTCGTGATTAGAGCAAGATGACATGGCCGGAGTGGATCAAGCATTATTCGTCTAAAGGAGGATCTAATGTCATGGGAGGCTTAGAGAATGCTGGCGAAAAGCTGGCGTATTTCTTTGGAATTACAACCCCTAAGTACCAAACTGAAATCGATGAATACAACAGAATGGTAGCTAAACGAGAAGCTGAGGCTGCTGAAGCCAAGGCATGGTCTGGTACAAATCCATCGTTTGTTCCAATTGTGGATGACCCTTCAAAGCATACACCATCTACTTAATTAAAAGGGGAAACAGAAACGGATGGATCAGAAAAATAGCTTGAAATTAGTTGTATAAACGATATGAGTAATTATGATATTCATGACGATTGTTGACTAAGCTGACTTGAAAGCAGTGACCTGTGTGTGACTTAACATAGCCTTCCGAAGTCAAGGAGGCCTTTTTTATTATTATATTGCACACATAGTACGAAAACAATACTTCTGAATCTCTCAGCAAGAAAAATCGTCAGGTCTTCGAAAACATGAAACCGGAACAAAACAGTTTTATAATAAACTACTTTTCATGGAGACAACCTTTGATACTACTAATAGATTGAAAGACTCATAATAACGCATAAAGTAATGCTTGTAAGTTGTAACATTCATTAAATCTGTGGAAAAAGTCTGTAATAAAATATCAGCCATTCTATTCTTGTAACAATCCACGTCCGTTGCTAAACCTGTTACCGAATAAGAATGATAACTGACCTATGAAATTCCGGTTTTCAAACAGTTGTTCACGTCAAATTATTAGGCAAAATAAAAGCCAGCTGCTGTACAATAAAACTCATGCAACCTTCTTTCGTTTTAGCACGTCTTTGCTTGCAGTCATATATATTATCCTCATTCCTTTTGTCTTTGCGTCAGTGAAAGAGAAACACTTCCGTAGAATAATTTTTCTTATAAAATGTAACTGTCTTTGACGTATTGAAATCAAACATTGCATATTATTGGTTACTCTTACACATATATGTCGATAAAGTTTGTATTTATATTTTTAATATTAATTTCCGAACCGCAAATGGAGACGTAATCATGTTAAGTTGGATTAACTAACACTAACTCGCTAGATTTTCATAATAAAAGTTGTGAACATAACAATCAAAATTAAGTCTCCATTTGCGAAAAACCTCTTCCCACCATAAACTATGTATGTATCATCATAATTATGAAAGAGATGAGGAGGACTTGTCTTCTATTCTAGTCATAACTTCTGATAAGGTTTTTGTCAAAGCATAACATTAGAAGTCGAAGGCAAAGGACCCGGAGGTCCAACCACCACTGGAAAGTCTCCATCTGTCCAATGTATCAAATTATGCTCGGGAAGTTGGGAAGCCGCAAAGTGATCTTTGAGGAGAATTTGTGAGAAGTTACAATGCATAGTATACGCTTCATTTTCTCGGACTGTTTCACTACACAACCTATAGAGATCTGTAAAAGTAAATAAATCCAGAAATTAGAATTTTCTTGTTACAATACAGACAATCTGAAACGTATGCAGCATGCAGCTGAATATAACATTTACCTCGAAGAATAGCAGAAGCCCATAATTGAACATGAACATCGGGGATTTTAGAGGCAAGTTGCATAGCTGGAGTGACCATGTTCATACTTTCTCTGCTATTACCCAAAGATAGAAAAATATGTCCAAGCAAAACCAACGAGCATGACGTGAGCCTATTTAAATCCTCTGCATTCGCCATTTTTAAACTTTCTCTTAAGTATCGCCTGCGAATTAAAAAGTTAAATTGTAAATATAATAATGTAAAATTGTAATTTAACCCAGTGATAACCAACTACTCTTACTTGGCGTCGTTGTAACGAGCCTGAAAGAAAGACTGTAGCCCTTGTACATAATACGCTGCAGCTCGTAAGCTGTGAGAAGCGGAAGGCAAAGTTTCTGGGTTGATTCGATCTAAAATATTTTGAAATTCTGCTTCCCGTTTGGTACGCAAGTACACAATGGCCAGGTTCAAATGTACGAAAGCCCACAGTTCTCGTTCTTGTGAGGTCTAAATAACAAGAACCACGAATTAATAAAACATCAGTCTTACATGGAGAATTCTGGTTTAAAAACTGTCGTAAATGACTTACCCTCAACGCAGCAGTAAACTGCACTTCTGCAGCTTCCATGCAATTCATTGACATAGCATACAAACCTAACAGGGTGTGTAGTGGGGCTTTATGACTTGCAAAAAGCTTTGGATGTTGCTGACATAATGCACAAGCGTGTGAGATTTCCTGAAAGTACAGAAAACAAATCTTGTTATTAAAACTCTACCAAAGAAATCCAATCTTTGATATGTGGAGTAGAACACAGAAGTGTAAACAATGAAGAAGAATTACTTGTAACGCCAGTGTTTTATTTCCCATCACTAGCCTACACATAATTATCTGTTCCAGCAGGAGGAGATGAAAAGTGCTGAGTATTGGTTTAGGTTCTAAATCTAAACAAACACAAACATTCAAACATCCATTATATTAGATTGATTAACCGAGTGCAGATGTTACAAACTATAATAAAATTGTTTGAAATTACATGACGGATTTCGTAACTTTTCTATCTGTGTTAACGCTTTGTCCGTGTATTTTTGTGCTTTATCAAGATACCCTCCCTGCATGGAATGCATCGCTGTGATCAGATACACTAACACACATAGATGCTCCTTCGGCATCCACATGAACATATCCCCGATGTTATCGCTAACCAAATCTACACAAATATTTAGCATTAAGTTCAGTAAACATAATATTGATGCTTAGATTAGTACTTGTCAACAAATACCTTCGTCGGATGGCCAGTTGGGCTGGGTAATAGTCTGAATGCTCTGCTGAAGTTGCTTTAAACTAGGTTTAACACTTTTAATTTGACCAGCCATTAGGTAATGACAAACCTACAGTACATTATGCAAAAATTAATATTCCATGACGTAGAATCAAAACTCGTCTCAACCAGTAAATTCACAAACCTGGAGAACTAGAAAGAAAACCTTCAAATATTCTTTTTGATGTTGATTTCCCTGCCACTGCTCGACTAACATACTGGCTTGCTGAAGGAGTGGATGGACTTCTTGGTATCTTTTTGAAATGAGAAGTAACTGAAACCAAAATAAGTCATAATATTATTATAACTCATTCCGACAGCTGACTCAGTTGATCATCTTTATTATAATGCCATTACTTACCATTCCTTTACTGAGGAGAAACAGAACTCGAGTATAATGCGCCATTGAATATTCTGCATAGTCAACTCCAAATCCCAGTAAACTGCATGCAGACGGATAGTCTTTTTCCATCGCGTGTACTTGCTGGAACCAAGCGATTACCAACCAAACATAAGAAACTTTCGATGCATTGATAGACGATATGATACTTCAGTACTCTAGGTGCTTACAGATAACTGAAATATGAGACGACTATGCCAATACACCGAGCCATTGGACAGCTCGACAGCTTTTCTAAGGATAGGTTTTGCCAAACTGTACTGATTTTGTTCCTCATACAAAGTAGACAACAGACTCGCTGCTTCAAATTTGACGTCATCAAAGTTGTTGATTGTTTGGGAGAGAAACCACTACACAAATACAACTCATGTTAAGAACGCCTCTGTAAGCGAATTTAAAGCAAAGAACTCACAGCTTGCTCTAGATGGTTCCTCGCTAGGTCAACATTTTTGGTGTGAACGTGCAGTATATTTCCCAGTTGAAGGTGGGTGCGGGCCTCCACCCTGGGAGGTGGTTTGAAATTGAATACTGCTTGAAGACACTGAATGCAACCCTTGATGTTTGGGGGACTGGAAGTGCGGAAGTGCTCCGCCATTCCAAGCAGACTTAGGTACCAGGCATCCTGGTTGGAGGCCATCGTCATCGCGTCACCCCCACCACCGCCCACCCCCTCCATCGCCTCCATTTCGTCTACTCGAACACCACTCGTTGCATAGTTAAATTGACAGCGACAAATCTTGTCTTCATCGACGACACTTGCGATAACTTTTACATCTTGTCTCTGACAACACTTCAAACGGTGAAACTTCTCTCACGTGAAGTACCGATAGTGATGCACTTCAAGGTAACGGCACAAGGTAAAGACAGTAAAGAGACAGAATGAGAAGAGATGAATTTTGAAACTATTTTTATTTTGGAAACTTTTGAGTATGTTTGAAGTGCGCGGGATTTCAGGTTCTGTTTACTTGCGGGACTCGTTCGTTTTGATTTCCCGCCACTAGATGGCCGCTTGTTCATCATTGTTCTGTCGGTAGTCGATGGGAGCGAGCAAACAGCGGGGCCTCCAGCATCACATGTCGTGACCGGCATGTCGACATGTGTCAAGGGTAATAATTTTATAGAATTTCAAAACTATTGTGGAATGTTTAAAAATATATCTCATGATCATTGACTTCATGATTGCTATTTTGTGATTTCCTGTAGTGTCGGTCATTCAAACAACGGAAGAGGTGCCGTGGAGGATATAAAAAACGTCAGTGAGTCCAATTGTCGAATACTGTATGGGAAAAGATTCTGGTCTGGTCTGGATTCATCTTAAGCGTATAAGTTTGCTTGACCCTGAAATCTGGAGAGTTTTTAGACAGATATTTTAAAGTCCATGTGTATGTTGACGTTGACAGGCTAGGATGAGCGTGCGGTAAGAAGCGATGTCAGGGGACAGATGGATTCATGGATAATTTGGATATAATACGGACACGTTTAATACTAGAAATGTACAACTTTCGGATGCAGGTCAGTTTAAAGTTTAAAAGTAAAAAAATGCGTAAATGTATATTCGCAGAGAAGCCGAGTTAGTTAAAACTTGGTTTCTGTTTCTATATTGTAATGTGGGTTAATGCGTAGCGTCAGTGCTGCTGGCTTTTGAACTTACGCCTGAAGTATTCATTAATTACCGCCTTGCGTTATTCGAAGATAAAATAATTTATAGCAAGAACAGTGTTGTCTTAAGGAGATTACAAAAGCTACGATACGAATTATGAAGTGCAACTAGTATGTCAGTAGAAAAATGTAAGTTACTAATTAATATTCGGTGAGCCTCAAAGAAAAGGAGCTAAAATATATTATGGAGCTTTCTTCTGGTGGAATAGGAAGTGACTTTACGGAGATCGGTTCATGCCTTACGTGGAGATGAGATACAAGAGAGGCTTGAGAGCAAAATTAATGAAACCCGGAGTTCTTTCAACAAACAAGGAGATTTCTCCGGTGCACGCAGAGCTGTGGAAAGCAACTAGACAAGACAGAAAAACGGAGATGATATTGGTTCGTTCATGTGACAGATGCAAAAGGGGAGGATTCTCTCGGGTATTTTATGAGAAATCAATGATTTTAAGGAACCTTTGCTCCTTCTCCCACAGGGAATATGCTCATTAGATTTTTGCATTTGTAATGTTGAACGTAATGAGATGTTGAGATGTGTGTTTGTGTATAATATATTATTAGTCTAAGACATCAGCATCGCATATGATATTATATATATAATATAGTGATAAGTAATTTTCTTCGTAATTATAATTTAGAAACATCGGATTTGTGAACTGCCTGTATTTAGTATTTATAATTCTAATATTTTAATGAGAGGAATGTGGTATAGTGGTGGATTGATTAGAGACAGAAGTCGTCATATATAAGATAGTGCAGAGATTAAGGGAAGGTTTAAAAAGATGGGGAGGAAATGGTGGCTATCTTGGCTTTGTTCTATGTAGAGAATAATTAATGCAGTTGGTGCCCATTCCATATCCATCCCAAATCCAGTCATCCTTCCTCCCCACTCTTCTGAAATAATCCAACCATTCAATGTGTCTGCTGAATCTGAAGATGTGAAGTCCACCGACCGACACTCGGGTTTAGCTTAAATTGCTCCTTCTACATTACAACTCTCTATTTATTATTTCACGCAACAAAGATAGACACGAACGACAGAATTCGTATGAACGGACGCAGGGGAGGCAACTTCATTCCTCCACCCTTTCTTTTCGCAATTTCTT
>JAQGAD010003557.1:0-10050 GCA_034696625.1 Isotomurus palustris
AACTCACACAAGCACACACAACCTTCCTTCATTCATCCCATTACTCAATCCGTATGATAAGAATTAAGAATACAATAAAAACGCTTCCATTCTATTTTTAAATCCTCATCGCCCTCATTGTTCCTATTCTTCTGACTCAGTCACTCCCGTTCTTCGGTGGAAATGTACAAAGTAAAGTCTCCTGCTCTTTCAATCTCTCCCTTTGGCCCATGCACTCATTATTTCGTATTCAACTCAACATTAATTAATCTCGAATTAAAACTGCTCGCTCAAAAGAAGACATACATCCTAATTACCCCACTTTTTGTTTTATTTCACACTCAACTTCATCTCAATGAATCTACGTGAAATGTGTGTGTGTTTTTGTGTGTGTATGCGACATATTCAGAGTTTCAGGGCTTTAAAAGACAGATATCATCATAGATAGCCAGAGGAAAAGTCTAAACCCTTCAAATATTTAGGATGCAATTTAACTTTATACGGGTTCTCTCCTCTCGTCATTCTCTCCTGAAGTATTCAATCCTGCTTTCCTGCTGGTAGTGATAGTTTAGAATTTTAGAAGGTTGTACTACTCGTTTATCGTTGCTCTTCTCCTCTACTTGTACTTCTGATGTTTGAGCTACTTAATCAGAAAACATCCTCGCCAATTATAAATTAATGCCGGAGCACACATCATGAACACTAACACGAACAAGGTTCCATATGCTTTGCTTTCTGTCCTAGTCTCTCTAGAGATTTATATTTATACTGCCTACATAGTACATAATACTACATAGTGAGGAGTCATTCAAAAAGAGCTCAAAAGTCAAAAGGATCCTCATCAAAATCATCTCTTCTGTGTCATGGCATGCTCCCTCCCTCCCTTCAACCCCACCAGCTCTAAGTACCACGTACTTACTTCTAAGTAACTACACAAACTCTGCCTGCCTAATCAACAACCAAAAAGAGAGTGACACGATCCATCCTAAGGCATGATAAATCCTCTCGGGGCAATACAAAAGTCTCTACGAGTTTCTCTCTCAATAAAATACACAGCTCACCAGTCACCAGCTACCGAGAGTTTAGTTTTGTACTTTCCAAGCTTCACTACTTTGCATTTTATCTCAAAGCTTCATACAACATACGCGAGCTAAAGCTAACGCAGCATATTTTCATGCTCTTAAATCCTAAAAATAAAAATAATGTCCACTCCACACTCATCCACATTCACATATTCTTTCATCCTAACCTGAGTCATCAAAGATCAAAGAAATAAAACAAACATATTTTATTACATTTTATGTAACTCACACAAAGTTCACGTCTTTATTATTTCCATACAACCAGCGTACGCTGAGCAGCAGGCAGGTTATTGCAGATTCTGATTATAGCTGAGAGTGAGAGTGTGTGTCCTTCAACATAAACTCCTCGTAATATTTCCGATTGCATCTAACTTCAGACATGTTTTAGTCTTAACCTCTTAAGCATGAAGCGCAGTTTTAGTTTTGGTAGTTTTCCTGCACTCCCTCATTCATTGTTATTCATTCATTCATCATCCTAATTCTCATTTTCCTACAACCACTTCAATTTAAGCGTATTAATAACTGTGCCGATGACCATAATGATCGTAATAAGAACTTGCTTAAACTGCGATGTAGTTTAAATTTAAATAGCATTCTCTGCACTGCAGTCAAAGTTGCGTCGAGTCAGCCGTGCCTTTCTACTGACATTCAATTAAAGCTTGCTTACTTACTTGTTCCTGTCTTTTTGCCATGCGAGATGGAAGTCAGTTCGAAGACTGTTAGTCTATGTCTGGCACGATAATAATGAATCTGAGTAGCAGCAAGGCTATCTAGTTACTTGTACTTCTACTCATTCACAGATTCACAGAGACTCATTCTGATAAGACTAGGTACACTTTACATGCCATTGTCCTATCTAAAGTTGTTACATAACTCTAAACTGTAGATATTTCTACGCAGATGAATCTCATGGTCTCAAGTCATGCATCACTACACACTCACGTGAAACTACGATTACACTCCACCGGATTCCGAATCAAAGTTTGTACAGCACAAAGGGCACAAACTATAATAATATTCTCTGCTTTTGTCACATCTTACACGTGATACCTTTAAAGGTCCACATATACCCTACAACTTCAGTCATCAATGAAATTACAAATCAAACACCAATTTACCAATCAATTTAACGTCACGAGAGATGTCGTAAAGAATATGATTATAAGACAGCCAAAAGGAGAATTTACCTTAATCTTCACTCTCTTTCTCGTGAATTTCTTGGGTGGCTTGACTCGTCACTGTATAAATAATGTTATCGTTACACTCTGTAAAACACACAGTAAGAAATCTTGATGGTTTCAAGCAGCCTCCTTAACTTGCTCAGCCTTCTCTCTACTTCTTACTTTCTAGTTCTTTTCATCTTTTCCTTCATACTTGAACATGACACCCATAATTCCTTGTTTTCTTTTTTTATCAACAAATAAATCCCATTCTTTAATGATAATGTAATCCTTCTTGGCTCTCTTCCACGTACAAGTCCACTCCATCCTTAATTCAGCTCTCCTTTCCTTCCTTCCTACTTCTTACACATCTTTCACTTTAGTCTACGATTATGACTCCGACGGTTTTAATACACACACATAATCGAGACGGTAATCATAATTCCATCGATTACTCTTCCCTTTTCATCTTCAATCACTTGTGAACATTTTAATAACTCTGCTCTTTCCATACTTATCCCTCTCACTTAATCACAACAATTCACCCGTATCCGATTACCTTCTACCAAACGTAAACCACCACGGCCACCACATCTCCGAACCTCCAACAAATTCACAGTGTAACAGTAAGTAAAGTACGAAACTACAAACCTTTTATCTTTTGGCTCTTCGTTGCAATATAATAATAATCACTTTATAAGACCTCACGGAGAATTATAGCCCTGCCTTATTTACATTTTGACTCAATTCATAATCCAACTGAACTCGACTGAAGTTATGAAAGTCCTGCACATAATATTCCACTCCGGCATACTAAAGTATTTCACTCTCAGACTGCAGTTGAGCAGTTGACATTCAGTCCAATCAACCTAACTCTGAAAGTCTCTTGGCTCAATTTCCATTTATTATTCCATGCCTTAAGCATGTGTTCATAAAACTTCCGTATAATATTCTCCACGAAAGCTCTTCGCCTTCGTTATAATAATTAAACTTTCATGTATGCATCCATCCCTCCGTATAAATCAACACACACATAAGCCAGCCAGCCAGAACACAAAAGCATTTTTCCATCCAAGTCAAAAGTCCAAGTTCAACCCAATTTTTGCTCGCACAGCCACATAGCTTAGCCTCGATCTCCTCTACACGTTCTGCAACCTTGCCAAAATCAAGAATCTTGTGGTGACTACGAAACTCTTAGCGCAATAAAATCTAATGTCTTTCCTTCACACAATAACCCTTCTCGGATTTATTCCACAAATGCTTGCTTAAATGCTTCCTTGCTTTCATTTCTCATACTTCTATACTTTTTCTCAGCTCCACAAGTGACCTGCTCCGAACCAAGTGACTTGACACTTTCCTTCCCAAGAAAGATTATCACACACCCATCACACAGACTTTCTCCTCGATCTCCCGTCCTTTCTTCTTCCCACTAAAAAGGTAATTGATTTGACATCAAAAATCCCTTTTGATCTCTAAGTCTCCTACCAAAGTCAGACTAACCGGTTTATCGATCTCACAGTCACAACTATGAACTACACAAACCAGCACCAGCCTACACTTACACTCCATCCATTATTCCGTCTCCCCTCCAGATTACTCCTACAAGCTTTCTTGTCTTAGACTTCTGCTCCGGTGTCTCAGGTCTTATACACTGTGTGTGTCCTCACTCCTCACTTGTGTCACTCTATCCTTTCTAGTTTTTTTTATCCTACAACATTATTGTCTGCCTTCCCCCAACCTTCTGATCTTCTCTCTTAAATTAAATCATTCAAGCCCTCATAAATGATTTAACAACTGGTCAATCGATTAACACTGGCCCAGTACAAGGTTCTTTTCTTTCTCCCTGTCACAAAACTCAATCAATCAATATCAACCTACGCTACACTTGCGAAATATATATATACCTATATAAATAAATATATAACTCATCCGTGCACCAGAGGCTTCTTCACCTGTCCAAAAATCATCAGCCTCGCATCTCTGACTCTCCCACTGCTATAACATCATACACTGCTGCACTTCTTCCGACACCTTAGCAATAAATCACATTTGCTATAGGCTATATAAGGTTCTACTATCTCCTTACTCAAGCTACAACTTCAATGTTGGTCTTGTGTCTTGCAATGTGCCATTATAACTTATAATATAGTACGTACGACCCTACAGAGTTTTTCTCTTTCCACTGTGCCACCTTCATCTTCATTTTTCCCTTTCCCTTCCTCCTTCCTGTCACAAAGTCTCGTTCCACACTCCTCCATTCATAATTAGATTAGAGTATTTTCACCTTTACTTACTCCTTCGTCTTCCCAGATGTCGATTTCACTTCTACAAATACAAAAGCATTCTAACCAACCAACCTACAACCTACTCTGCTTCTTCTTGACTCTTCAATCCTCCCTGAAGAAGAAGAACCTGTCCTCTTTAGATATACACCTTTTCTTCAACTTAATTCCTTATCCCTCTCTCTTTACTCTTTACTATATAAACCTCTACTACACAAACTGAGAGAGTCCCTTCCAAAATCCAAAGAGTCTCTTCTTCATATCGATCCACGCTTCTTGCTTCTTGATTCACCTTTTCACTCCAAAAAGACACATTCGCTCACACACAAACAAGAAAATCCTAAAAATTCTGATGTCTTACTCTCCTTTCACTTCGCTCCTGACTTGTCAATCTGTGTCCTTCTTTCCTGTATATCATAATATTCCCTTTTGTTCAAGAGTCTTCTCCTTCGTCTCTACAAGTCTTTTTATTACACGACATACAAAGCTCTTCAAAGCAGTAACAATAAACATTGACATTTCAATATTTTCCCCAATGAACTGCTCCTATACACACACAAGCAAGCAAGCTACTACTACCTTTCTCCAACTTCCTAAAAGGTAGGAAGTAGTTGCAGCAACCCTTCCGCTTTCTTTCTTTCACATACGATTATATACGGAAGACTTGTACTACAATAAAAGTTCCCATTCTCCTTAAATGCAAACAATAAAACAGGAGATAGACAGACTAGCAGAACTACTAGTTGAAAGTCTGCATACAAGAGGACTGCCTATATTCACGTAGACAATATAACGAACTAAGCTTATCTTTAAGCTCCAGGTAGGATTTATACAATTGTATGAAGATACTTCTGAGTCTTTGGCTGGTATGAAGGAGCAGTTGAGTACTCAGCTTTATTTTGATCGTGGGAAATATTGACAAATGACGGGTTGGGTTCTCTTCTTCCTCCACACGCTGTATCCGATTTCTAATAATTTCTCACTAGTTCTAGTTTCTAGTCTCCTGGTCTTTTCACCCGGGTGAGTATAAGCCAAATTACTTACAAACTCAAACGATCATTCACGATCACTACGATGAGACTCTCCACACCTGTTCCCTCCTACTACTACTACTCTTTCACAATCATCATACATTTGCCACACTTTCTCCATTGTACTCCTGAAACATTATTCATCCATCTACAATCATACAATCCTGCCACGCGTTCAACAAGAGCAACAATTTATACACATTTCTGAATCTGAATAACAATAATCTTATTGGCAAAGCATATTCATTTACGCTTTAATTATTCACACAAGGCTAAAACAGCCAAACAGCGTAGCTTAGAAATTACAATAATGCAAAAAGAACCCCCCAAAGAAGAGACCGACTGTGAAAGTAATAAGCTTGGGAAAGTATCATGCTAACAACAACTCTGGAGGAAATAAATAAATGAATTATTGAAGCGTATGTATTCACTATTTACACATGAGTCGAATTTTTGTTTCGCGAAATCCTCTTAAACACTCTCAAACTCTCAATAGAGTTATTGACTACACCAACTCTGTATGAAACAAACGATGTATACTTTCAGATATAATTTTCTTTAATGATTTGGTTGAGAGACTAGATACAGTTGATAGAGCCCAGCACCCACGAAGTTTTTGCAATAACCGTTTCCTCAAAACTTTTACGACTTTTCTTCTGCAAAACTAATAACTTATGAGCCCACACCAACTGACACACTATATCACTGCGTACACCAAAACTCTCTTTCAATCTCAACTACAAACTACGGGCCACGATCTCTTTTATACTTTTATCTTCTTCGGGTATTAATTAAAGTAATGAAAAATACACGCAACCGTTCTCTCATTCAGTACAGACTTACATACAACAAAACAAAGTGTACGTAACCTATTAGACTATTAGTTATTAGTTCCAGATTGTAACTCCATAATTTTTCTCACTACAAAATTATCCATTTAGTCTTTAGTTTTATCCTTTATGACTTGGCTCCCCCAAATTTCACTGCTTTCCGCAGTTTCACTACTTTAAATTAGCGTAATCTGAAACTTAAATTATAGACAAAACACCTTAAAAGCCGCGCATCAATTAGTCTAATGCATGACGGAAGACCTCACAATCTGAGTACATTTTTTTCGCATGTCTCGTTTGACTTTCACTCACACACACAAACTCCCAAAACTTCACAAAACCTTTATTATGCCTTTATCCTTTAGATACATCCCTACTGAGTGAGCCTTTTACCTTGTTTTTTGCTTGTTATCTCAGATACAAGGATACAACACTGCTACCATTAGAAGTCCATGAAAGTCTAAAAGTCCCTGTAACACTCTCCAAGTAAAAACGAGCTGCAAATTACTCCCAAAAAGAAAATGACAACGTGAAAAAGATTTAATGTAATGGAAGAACGTACAAAAGCTTTAGAGAATAATAATAAAAAAATACAAGAGAACATCAAACAACTCGCTTCTTCTGTCACGAGAACGCCGAAAAGTGTCGTACTACGTAAAGTGCAACTCCTTCTCACCCAGCACTGAATATTTGACGAAGCAACTACAACTAAACTACACAGACTAAAATAGAAACCAAACCCCTTTAATAGTAATTACTTTCCTACAAGTTCGTAACACAATCCCATGCTAAAGACTAAAGTACAAGGAAATTGAATACACACACACAAGACTATTTCCCTACCTATGTTTGTATGTTCTTTTATTTTGCTGAGCAAAAACTAAACTTCCCCGTATTATTTCCCATCAACCCATCATTTTAACAACTACCGTTAATGTCAGTCCTTGTACATAAAGTTGATCATAAAGTAGAGCAACAATTCGAACGAAACAAAAGGCACACAGATAGACAGACTACAAGCTTTATTCCAACTTTAATGAAAAAACAAAACTATACGCACACAAGCACACACGCTGGTTGATGCTTAAGTAGGAGAAGTGGAAGTGACCGAAAGAAATAGAAATATAGCAAAAACCTTGCAATTCCAACCTGATGTCTCTATGTTTCTATATTCCATATATACCTTGTACGTGTGTTGTATGAGCCTGCCTGGCTGTTTTTCTAGTATGATCCAAGTACGCTTCGATTATTACGATCATCATTAACCAATCCTTCGTGATTTGCGAACCACGGACAAAACCTACCAACCAAACTAATTTCGCATGTCTCTCCCCAAGTCATAACTAATTCAACAAGCATTTTCACGGCAGTACCAACCTGTGGTTCCCATTCTTTCTTCCTCACAGAGATAAGTACACTTAACTGTATGACATGACACAAAACACAAACACACCTACCAAATGCGAAAGCGAAATGCATGCGTTTCCCTTTGTGACTTGTGAAGTTGCCAATTGTAATTGCTTTTCCATAGTTCTTCCTGCTGTCCCTCTGCTCTGCCGTGGCCTTTCGCGTGTCTACCACATGGGACTATTAAATCTACTATTACGATTATGCCTACACTGATATTATACACACAAATGACCGAGACAGCTTACAGGCTTTCACCCTCACAAAAAGCGTGTGGAACACTCACTATATACACACCTATCAAGATATTACACACCGTCAGTATTGAGTGAGTAACAAGCAATAATAATAATTACTACGACGGGTGATTGGAAAGAAAATGTAAAGGACCAACCTGCCCAGCCAACTTAGTTCCGAAGCGACAATTATTCGTGGGGAGAGAATTACAGACATTAAATTACATCAGAGCATTCAACATTTGCAGGAACTGAGCTTTTAATGCGATATTCCATCGACAAACAAATATTATGCATATTAGAAACTACAGTTAACACCAAAGAGGTAGTGTAACTGTAAATTACAATGTATTATTAATTCCGTAAACTTATGGGGGGAGTTATTATTATGAGTAGCAATAAATACAAGTGAAACACTCTACCAAAATGACACCGGTAACAGTACTAACAGTGAAACAGGTCGTCGATAAATTGATTTCTTGTGTTAAGTAGAAGTGTGATGTGGTGTATAATATTAAGATGAAAGAGTAATTGGGGGGATTTATGATGTAACATGTTACCTCATGCAATAAGCCCGGCCACTACCAACTACCCGGATATATTCAGGAAATGCTCGTCACTCCTTCCAATTTTAAATTATTGTTTTATGCTCTTACATTTAATTTAAATAGCTTGAGTCTCGAATTAAAAGTGCCTACTTGCGTTTCAGCTCGTGATCACGAGGATCGTGATCGAGGATGTCATGAGAGATGAGAGTTAAAACATTAAACATGTTTGCATTTTTTACTTCTAATTTGCATGAGTGCGTAAGTTAAATTTACGGTCAACGGGTGTCGTTTTGAAGGTCCACATATTACAGCCTCATTTTATGTGAATTACAAAAAACCAAATAGTTAAATGAAAATGGAAATGAATAAAAAACTGTGAAGATCTCGTTTCTCTTTGTTTCTGAATCGTTGTTTTCATTTACTTCTACAATTCCTGCTACATAGCCTGATGTATGATTTTTTAAGCTAAACAATATGCTCTGCTGTAGATGAAATGTGCACTAAAATTTATAAACCATTCTCACGCAAGTTTCTATAAATCCCTATTTGATAACTTCAACAATAAAACCTTCAGAGCAGTTTTCATAAATCACTTAATTTCTAAACTCCTAATGCACCTGTATAAATCTGCAATGAAATCTAAACAACTCGAGCAACTCAAGACCTATTTAAATTATAACTACACTTCACTTTTAAATTTCAGAGCACTCTAAAGTCTAAGCCAAACCAAAATTTTGAATGCAAAAGTGTACTCTTACCTTCCGGTGAAATGAGCGTGAACGTGAACTGGAGTTGCACACGAACGGAATAACAGAAGAATATAAGCGTGTCTTTTAAATTGGTCTCTGTGTTAACCTAAGCTACCCGTGTAGTTAAAGAGCAGAGGTAGATTAAGGACTGTCTTAATTGTGGGGGGTAGTGGGGGTGTAAAAAAGGAAAATAGAAAAATTGAAAGATTCGTCTAAGTCTACTACACAGATCAACAACAACAACACAGAGAGAGATGTAGAGATGTGTTAGTTTTTAGTGCCGAGTGAGGAAGCTAAGAGACGGCGACCAAACATACCGCGTACGCATTTACTCACCTTCTATGATTGTCTCAACTGCCTCAGCTGGACTTGGCTTTTTTTGAAATTTCATATTCTACAAGTCTGAAGTGCATTTTTAGACTGAAGCAATTTATACAAATTGTTTAGATTATTGAAATACTAGTAAAGTTACAGTTTAATTTCAAATGTGAAGTTTGTATCATATTAAAACAATTAACTTCAAGAGGGTGATGAATAAAGCATGCAACAAAAAGATTGAAATGCTTGTAGAGTAATCAATGAATAAAATGTTTGGAAATTTGTATTTGCAAAATGCAAAAGCACACTTTATTTATTATAAGCTAAAAGAAGAGCAGATGTGTTTAGTGGATTTCTGTTAAATGTCGCATATTACCTCAAGAGTGAAGAGTAACCTTTACCTATTTGCGTGTTTATAGTTTATACAT
>JAQGAD010003558.1:0-10049 GCA_034696625.1 Isotomurus palustris
GTCTGGGCTTCGATACCCAGTCGAGTCAATTATACTTTTGTGATCTCATCGTAATCTTAAAGTCACTTGTGACAGTATTTATAAAACCAAAACCAAGGATGCTACTTTTTCACTCTATCGATCGGTTTCACACATGCATGCTTAGGATAATAGCGAGTTTTTAGACAAATTTTAGGCAATGATCAACTGATTTGGTTGGCAGTTGTCAGACTGACCGCTTTAGACGCTTTCTTTCGTAATATTTCGCTATTGCTACTTAAACATTCCTAAATCCATCATTATCAGAGCAGAGGTCCGCATTGCTGAGCCTTGTCCCCATCTTTGTGTTACTCATGGAAGACTAGTCTATTGTTGTAATAAATGAGGAATAACACAATAATAAAGGATTCAATCAATCAATCATAGTTTTCTTCTTCATTGAAACGTGAGATAATCGCACAAACATTATACAATGAAACATTTGGCAGGAAACAAACCATTTGGTTGTTGAAAAATATTGGAAATATTCATCTTGTATAATTCTTTTCCATATTATTAGGTATTGTCTTCATGTCAATTGATACTTACTAATTAGTATAAATAGCCTGCTAATTAACCAAACCACTTCCTGCGTTCATATATCCTTACACATTCATTGAAGGAGCATTTGTGTAAAACAGGACGTGAGGAATATTAAAAGTAAAAAGTGTGTAATTTTGGCTTGTAAATTATTAATGGGAACTAAATACTTCGGGAATTACAGCCACTAACCAACGATATTTCCAAAATGATGAAATTCTCCTCCATTTATTTGTTCTTCGGTTGCTCCTGTGATGTCTGAAAGACCACCAACACCTTGTCCACGCCCTTTGAAGTCTCCTGCGATAAATATCCTTGTGGTATCTATGTTGGGATCGTGCAATGGCTGATTCGTAAAACTTCTTCCTAAGATTCCTTGTGCATGGGTCGGTGGACCGTTCAAAATTCCGTTCGATCTTCCTGTGGAAATACGAAATTAATTCAGGAATTATTTATATCTTATTCATAATATGTTTTAAATATTACAAGCTCATCACAGTCCACACAATAACTCCACAAACCTGAATTCCCTTCAGAATTCCCTTTTGTGCCTCCAATGTCCCCGAAGTCATGAAAAACACCTCCACTGATAATGGCCGTTATTTTTTCTCTCCTAATTCGAAACTTATCTTTGTTTCCTATTTCAATATTATTGTAAAAGTAACTTGAGTTGCTTGATTTAAACGAAGTTTTTACTGCTTTACTTGTGACTAAATTGTGTCCTTTGAAACCTCCTTCACTCAATCCGAACTCACTATCATTCCGTATGCGTATGCTAACAGATACAACTAAAGTGGAGTATTCCATGAAAAAATAAATAAATGAAATAACTTTTGATGAATGATCAGCTCTCATTTTGCTAAAAGGTGCAGAAGTAAGCAACTGAACAATTGTGGAACTGAATGAATTTCATTAGATCCAAGTAAGTCTTGTCTGAAGTAATTCGTAGACATGATCTTACCGGATACTCAATATGCCTAATTGACCATTAGATTGTAGTTAACAAGAGTACGGCTGACGAAATACAGTAATTACTAATTAAGATAGCCCGCAATGACGCACTTATGGTGAAACCTTTTTCATTGATTCTTTTTCTGGTTGCGGAATTCTTTGGAAAATGGAATTCCGGGATTCACACTCTAGCTAATTCTTAATAAATGTTTTCATTTGTGACTTCGGATATCCTGTCTTACTCAATGCATGCAAAGCAATTTGGTATTTTGAAAAATGGAACTGACCAGCACACACACGATGAATGATTAAAATTTTTTAATATTCTTCGCATTAATTTTCTGCTCTGCTACATGTTCAATATAACGTTGCATGACATTTTACAATTACCTTTATACATAACGAATAGTAATAACAGAATAAATTCCTTTAATTTACGCTATGATTCACGTTCGCTGCTCTAGGAGAAGCAAGCAGATGTTAATTTTACAAATCACTTCCTTTGTCAATGTCATTCCTCTGATGGAGAAATAAAATATATTTTCATTGCCACACAATAACAAACTTTATTTAATATAAATTTGAAATTTTGGTTTATTCATTTTCCCGTCGAAATCAGTAAGTACCTACAGTCCTAAAATCAGACTTGAATCATTTATCCAGCAATGTCTCCGAAGTCGTGGAAATCTCCGTTTGTAATGACGTGATCCTTTGCTCCAGTTATGTCGGACAACGACCCTTCCCCCTGCCCGAGACCTTTGTGGTTTCCTCCTGCAATCACTCGTAAGGGTTGCTCCATGTTGTCACTGGAGTCCTCGTTGTCCTCCACAGCTGCGTAATAAAGTCTGCAAATCCTCCTGTTTCGACCTCTGTAACCTTTGCAGTGATCTACTCACAGCAAAAAGCAAGGTTGCGGTTTTTATTTTATGTGCATTCATTCATGAATTCTAGTTTTATTTGTACAAACCATCAATCGCCTCTGATGTATCCCGTTTATGAAAATCTCCGCCACTAATTGTTACTGCAGACTCCTCTGCCTTGTATGGTCGCTTATTGTTCCTCATTGGATGAGCTTCTGGTTTCTCCTGCAACTTAAATCCTCCATTATTATGGAAATCACCTCCCACAATTTTCACGGAATCCTCTGGAGCCGCTGCAGTTACGATTACGGTGATGGAAAGACACAATAAGGAAATTGAAAGTAACATTGTTCAACAATAGCTCTTCTAATTGCCTTGACAACTAAAAATACAAACTTGGAATGAAAAGCAAAGGGCTGCATTTAGGTTTAGACTTAATATACAATTCAAAATTCTAATCACAAGTTAAAAGGTAATTACCTAAATCCAAATAATCTTATGCAATCGTTAAAGGGAATCTGTAACAGGAACTTAATTAGTTGTTAATGACATTGTCCACTCATGCAATTAACTCATGGATGGACTTCATGTACGAATCACGGATTTGATTTACATACAACCGATGCAGCAATTCAGCAATGCAGCAACAAAAAGTGGTTGCTTTTTTGCTGAACAGTGAACACTGATAGTAACTGTTCTGTGAAACAAATGTGAATTTAATAAATGCTTAATAAATGCTCAACATTTCTGCAGTTGTAAGGCTATTTAAAGTTTAACGTTTGAGCTGAATTAAAGACATGTGGGAACATACACATAATTATACCAGAATATTGAATGTGACACACGACAGCCCAAAATATTTTTTAATTAGGAATTTGAGGACGTGAGTTGGACTTAATAGTTCCAGAAATAATGACGTAAATTCATCTGTCATCTTGTATAATTATCCTTTTTCATGATACGGAACAGTCACGTCTGCTTCTGACGATGAGTACGTGGCGAATGTAATTACGATAATTATACTTGGGAATCCTTCGAGAGCTGATCTTTGTTGTAGTAGTAGGATTGGCTGATGGGGGTAACGTATGAATGCCTTTAATTCATATTTTTCACTCTTCATTCTAATTAATACTTTAAAATAACACGCTGCATTAAATTCCTGAATGGTCATATTGCGTAAAACCAACCGAGCAATTTTCACTTATGACATAAAAGTTAAATGGAATTAAATTAAATACTTTGTATTTAGACTTATTTGTATTGAAGGGCCCCAATATCCGTGTACATTAATAAATAATTATCAATTATCCTGATTACCAGCCGGATATAAACTTATTTCAATTCAGACGCACGTTAAAACATTTCATCGAACCCCATTTCCGTACTAATTAGATATTAATGACCTTTACGTCTTAATGCATTTTGTGATAGTCCAGATGAAAAGGACGTATCATTCATTGTTTTCATTACCACTCAAGACTGGATGTATATAAGCAGCGTTAAAAGAGTTAAATAGCATCCACCAGCAGCTTCTGAAAACTCTCTAACGTGCCTCACCGTTTCTCTTCAAAATGGTAACTAAACTTTGTGACAGAGACGTTCATCCACAACCAGACTTTGTCTAATTTGATACTCCATCCGTTTCTTTAGTTTGCACTTGTTATTCTACTACAAGCCTTGGTCATTCAAGGTGCTCCTTCGGATGTCAAGATTGTTGGAGGGGACTTTCACGACTTCAAAGGCATACAATTCAAACGAAATACAGCAACCATTGTTGGTGGAGAGTTCCATGATTTTGGGGACATTAAGGGAAGGGAACGAAGGGATGAAGTAACAATTAAAGGGGGAGACTTCCATGATTTTAAGGATATTAAAGGAAGGGAACGAAGGGATGAAGTAACAATTAAGGGGGGAGACTTTCACAACTTTGGGGATATTAAAGGAAGGGAACGAAGGGATGAAGTAACAATTAAGGGGGGAGACTTTCACAACTTTGGGGACATAAAAGGAAGGGAGCGAAGGGACGAAGCAATAGGAAAGGGGGACAAAGTCGGACAGAACAAGTTCATAAGATCTGAGACAAGAGAAGGACGAGCCTGCAGAATTAGCGGTGGAGACTTCTCAGGACTCTCCCATTCTGAACGAGCTAAAATAAAAGCCAATTGCAAAGTTGTTGGTGGAGATTTTGGGGATGATCGGCAGGCGAGGAAAATGAAGGAAAAGGACAGCAAAGAGGAAGAACTCGTCAAGGTTCTCGCGATTTTGTCCAATTCCACGAAGTCAGAAGGATCAGAAGAAGCGAAGGAGGACGAGGACTTAAAAGAGATTGATGGAGGAACACACGAAGGAAAAGGAAAGGGCAAAGGTAGCCTCTCCGATATCACAGGGGCCAAGAACCACGTAATCAAGAACGGAGACTTCGAAGACTTTGGAGATATCAAAGGAAGAAAGTAGTTTAAAGTCATTCAAATTGAAATTTGTTATACTTTGGGGAAATAAATAATTGTTAGCACGTTGAAAATAATCTTTATTTTTTGTGTTGTTTTTTGGCAGTTTATTTAAAGTCTAGAAGATAAATGTTGGAAACCTTACTGGAAAATTTAATTTATCCTGTAACGTTTCAAATCATTATTTACAAGTTGTTGACAATCAGACGTGTGTTGCACTGTCGTCAAAACTTGTTTCTTAGGGACCACAGTGCGTCGTTCATAGAAAAAGGTTAGCATTTTACTACGAAAACCACAAATCAAAGAACTTGTCAACATTAATTTATTACACGGTTGATGTTGACTTTCATACCCAACAATCGTTTTGAACCTCGCAATTAAAATGCAGGAGAGAAGAACAACCTTTCATTAAACTGCCTCGAAAGCATCTCCTTAAGTTTTCTGCACTACAAATGAGAACTTTTGACTTTTTTCAAGAAGGTAAAAAAGCAAAGTGTGGAAGGGTGCCTTCTGAAAGACTTCACACAATCAAACTGTCCAAAGAGACAACACCCTTTTAAACGATAAAAACCTTTCTTGGAATACAACAGGTTCCTCACACACTATCTGCAATAAAATCCCGTCATTTCATTGTGAACTGATTCTATCACTGAAGAATCTTGCACACAGTAGTGACCAACCTTCATGGTTGTCACTAAAATTAAAAATTACAGATCATTATCTAGAAGATCACGAGAAGAATCTTATCCCCCGTCGTAATATCAACATACATGCATTTATCTTGAATATTTCTCAATTTTTTATCCAAGTGAATTCTCCTCCTATTATTTGTCTCAGTTGGTTTACTGGCTGCAGAAACAACAAATCTATTCCTCTTGTACTTGAAAACTTTATTGCCCACATAGTTGACTACGAAGGTAACCCTGTGATAATAAACAACTTGTTCTGAATAATAAATTAGTTTTTGTAAATCATCTTTAAAATTTAGAGCTGCAACGTTCTTGAAATTACTTTCTAATGAACTCAATCACGGTGACTCTGTCCTTCAAGCAATTTCTGTTATTCCAAAACGTAATTAAAAAATAAACTGCATATTTTCATACCTAATCAAGCTGAGTTATGTGAAACTCCGTAGTTAGTCTTCGGTTGTAAATAACTTAAGTAAAACTTTAACCATTGACAATAAAGACACACATTATTTTTATTTTTATTAATATTTAAGGAAGATTATTTACACACATGGGGTAATGTAATGAATAAGCTTGAGCTGTAATAATTAATGAACAGAGTTCAAAATAAGATTTTAAAATAATGTGTTGGGACGGTTAAGTGAATGTGAGAGAGAGCGGAGAATGCAAAAATCAGGCAGGGAGTGGGAATCGAACCCAAGTCCTCTGATTAAACAGTGTTTAATTTCTAATCCATGAATACGATTTAAAGTATAATATTGTGAATTACACTATCCTTCTGTATACAGGACCGGTGCGGAGGGTATCAAATGAAAAAATCTACAGCTTTAAGTTGATTTTTCAATATCTAACTGAACTAATGATGAAACAAGTTTTTGCAATGCGAAGTATTACGTATTACTTTGGCTTTTCTTGGAAATAGTTGCCTCCTTGTTTCTCAGTAGTGCCAATGAACTGGCTGCTATAAAAAGGAGCTAACCACCGATTTATATTTCTGGCGAACATCAGATTTCCACACATTATTACCTCAATCAGTCGATTAAAAGCTAGTTCCTCTAAATTTTGCAAACAAGTAATTTCGTAACGTAATTTCGTTTATTTCGTAATTCGGTGGCCAAGTCTCCAAATATACCGAAGTTTCAACAGAATTAGTCCCTCATCTTGTATCCCAATCACACAGTAATCAACATGAGAATTCCTTGGGTTTGCGCTTTCATCGGACTTTTAACTCTGATGGCAACAATAACGGAGATTGTTGGGTGAGTATCGACTAAGTACATTGAAAATAAATGTGAGTTACTCTGGTTAACCTCAGGTATTTGTTTTCCAGCCCGATTGTTCAAGGTCAACAATACGTTGACTACAAACCCGGAAGTAGACCAGGACGCCCATCCTCCAACTATGGACAATGGAGTTCAAGCGGAAATGTTAATTATGGCCGTTAACACAAAAAAAATTAATTGGTGAATAAAATCTAAATAAAATTAAAATGTATGTTTGCAATTCAGATTATTTACGTTTGTCCTGGTATTTTTCATCGTCGTCACTGCGTCAAGAATGTTTACTGCTTTCGCGTGAATAGATTTTAAAATGACATTGAAAATATAGGAATGAGTTTGAACTGAACATAAAGAAAGTATCTCAGAATTCATATTAATAGAAATAAGTGGACACCGGATGCTGGAGTCTTTACTTAAATCCGTACTTTCATGCTATCTGATCTACTTATCTTCTGAAGGTACCGACACCAAAAACATACAATGAAATTTTTTAATTAAATCAGTCCTCTTAAATCACTCCAATGAAGAGTAGGAGCCTGTATGCAAATTAAATGGAGTTCTGCCAATAGTTCTTTTATTTTTAAACGTGACGGGAGTGATATCTTAATTCTTCTCGTTGCATCGATCGATTCGAAATATTTAGCTTTGAAGTCGTCCGTGGAGCAACTTATTATGGCGATGAAGGAGTTGGAGGAGGAGGAGGAGGAGACTCACCAAGCGTCGTCACAGACGCTGCGAAGGTCGAGTCGACCTTCTTCTTGTCCCTCCCTTTCGATGAACTACGACCCAATGGTCGCCACCTTCTGACGAGTTGTACGAGTAGATCTCCTTCCCTCGACCCCGCCCCCTCCTCATTTAATATACCCTTCTTACTCTTCTCTACTCATTGTTGAGTTGTAAACGAGGTCAAAGTTCAACGACACTCTCTCCCCCAACCAAAATTATTCCACCCGACTCCCAAATTCCCCCAATTAGAGTGCCAAACTCATTTGCATATCAAAAGACTACTAATTAATGACTAATTAATTAATTCAATTTTAAAAATTTATAGTGAGTTTAATTCGTATTTCATGACTAATATTTTAAGTATGACATGTGGGATTACACTGCCTTGTGTAAACATGACCAGATTGGCGGGTATCAATACCAAATTGTTCTTGCAATATCCAACTGAACTAATGTTCAAACTGATGTAATGCGAATTATTACTTTGCCTTTTCTTGGAAATAGTTGCCTCCTTGTTTCTCCGTAAAAACTACTGACACAGCTAAAAATGCCTTTGGGGGCTAACAACCGACTGATATTTTTGGTACACATCAGATTTCCACACATTCTTAGCACAATCAGTCAATTGAAAGTTAGTTCCTCTAAATTTCGTAAACGAGGTAATTCGGTGGCCAAGTCTTCAGATATACCGAAGTTTCAGCAGAATGCATCCACGGTTGGAAGCAGACCAGTACTGCCATCCTCCAACTATGGACGATAGAGTTCAAGCGGAAATAATTATTATGGCCGTTGACACCCAAAAATGAAATTGGCAAATAAAATCTGCTAGCATGTGTAGTAGTACATTAAAACATTTCACTTAAAACTTCGGAGTATGGAAATATTCAGAATTTGAATTTCATTCCCATTTGTTTAAATATGAAGTCGGTTTAAAGAAGTATTCCAAAACCATGAAGGACGATCAGATTCAAAAGGCCACTTCCTAACGACGTCGCAATTATTTGAATTTCTAGCTGACTGCTCAACAATAAACTGCTTTTCTTCGAGAGTAAATCTTCTTGGAGCCATGTCGAAAAAATTCAAGTTGTGTGGAAAAGTAAATTGAAAAGAGCGATGAGAGTGAGAGAGAAAGTTGTGTGAAAGAGGCTGTTTGATAATGTTACTAGGCTATGGGACATTTAATTTTCCAGTAGGGGTAATTTCCTTGGTCATCATTAGCACACTCGAATATTAAAGTGGACCTCTGAGATTCTGAAAATGAAAATTTCGTTGCGGCTCTGATGGACAATAGAATTTCTCAAAATTCCTCAGCATTCGCACGCACACACGCACCATTTAAAAAAAAAGCATCTGTTCAATTAGGAGGCACAACATACTGGAACTAATTACCCAATGAAATTAAGCACGGAGATTCCACAAATAATTTGTCGCAGCATAATATATAAAAGAAACTAAAGTTTGTTTTTTCCGCTGTGTTTTACCATATAAAATTACATGAAAAGAAACTCCATAGTTAGAGTCTTTGCTTGTGATCAGTTAATCCAACCACTCCACCTCCACTCTCGTAACCTTAGACTTTAAAGGGAATTAGACAAGAGTGACACCAGCGCCTTTTGTTGTTGGAGTTTGGAGCCTTTGTTCAGTAACGTTGAATTCTTTAAGTGAAGTTCCAACAAAAAAAGGCGCTGATGTCGCTCCGGTCTGATTCCCATTCTGGGCTTTAGTTCGCCTTCTAGTTGTTCTATATTGTTCTGTGATCCAAACTGTACCCTTTGACATTAAAGAATCGTGATTAAAATTATTTTATACTGAATTATGTACACCGATGGTGTATTTGCTGAAAAAGCTGGAGTAGTAATTAATGACTAGAGTAAAATTCAATTTTTAAAACAATGTGCTTATTTCGTATTCCATGACCAAATTTTTAAGTATGACATGGGGGATTACACTACCTAATGCAAACAAGACCAGCGTGGCGGGTATGAATACCAAAGATGAACAACAGCAAGCTGTTTTTGCAATATCCAACTGCACTAATGATGAAACTGGTTTTGTAATGCGAATTATTACTTTGTCTTTTCGTGGAAATAGTTGCCTCCTTGTTTCTCAGTAAAAGCTACTGAACTCGCTAAAAAGTCTTTACTAGCTAAACACTGACTGATATTTAATGAACCTCAGATATTCACTCATTCTCAACTCAACCAGTCAGCCTAAACCTTTCTTCCTACTTAATTCATGAAGGTTGTAATTCAAAGGACAAATTTATAAACAATTATCATCGTAAGTATATATCTGTTATATTGTATCTTATACAATAATTATAATGAGGATTCCATTGCTTTGCGCGTTCTTCGGACTTTTAACTCTGATGGCAACAATAACGGAAATCGTTGGGTTAGAATCCATACAATTTATTGTATTTATATTTATTGAAATGCCGGATAATAGATTTTTGATTTTTTATATTTTTTCAGTCCACTTCTTGAGAGACCACAATTTACAGACGTAAGGTATTACTCCGGCAGTTATACACGCTCC
>JAQGAD010003559.1:0-10048 GCA_034696625.1 Isotomurus palustris
GATGAACTGAACATCTAGTTGCTGGGCAATGGGACCGTAGAATGTGACCCTGAAAAGGTGATACATGCCTTTAATTTAATCGGTAGGATGGTGGCGGACGTGGGGCTTTTCCTGAATGAGGAAAAGTGTGAGGTTGCTTTCCTGGTGGTTGAGGCCAAGGCGAGGGATCAGACCCTTGATTTGTTACGGCCCAACAAACGTCATCCTTCTTTGTTGTCCCCTTTATGACGACACAGCATCTGCCGTCGTCGTCGCGAAGACGGCAAAGTTGGCGACACTTTCGTTTAGTTTTAGCACTTTGTCTACACATTCCGCTTTTTTCACCCTACGCTCATTTCTGTTCCACGCTTAATATACTCCCTTTGCTGTGCCCCCACCTGGAGGAAGTCCTTGGAGTTGGAGGCTTATGACAACACACTTAAGGACGCCTTCCAAAAAATTCCAAACCTGACCCTCTTAACCGAGGGTTTGACTCATTCCGAGCTAACTGTGAGGTTCGGGGCTAGGTGTGACGCACGCTGTGGATATGGCGATTCCGTTTTTTTTACGCATACTTCACCAGCGTTCTTCCCCTTCTTGAGAGTCTGCTCTCCATGGACTCGTTCTGTCAATACGATAGCCTGGAGGAGGTCGGAGTTATGTGGACCCAGGGAGGCGTCCGTGAGTAGCCTCCTGGTTAGGGTAGATGACAGCAGGGAGCCTTGGAGGCACCTGAGATCTCTCGCCTCGTTCCTCAAGATCGACGTAACTACTACTGCACACAAGGCCCGTTTTCTTGCTTGTGTTGGTGAGAATTCGGGGGCGTGGATCCAGTCGCTCCCTTCTCCCGTACTTTGAACTCTCCTCTCCGTCGAGCCGTTAAAGGCCCTAATCTTAGAATTCATTAATTACTGCGATAAATGAACAGGTATTCAGTACTGTGCAATAAGACCCCTTTGACTGGATACGGCCGGAGCTCACTAAAGAAAGTCGAAATTCCTTCATAACAAAATCCCAATTTGGGAAACTCGGGGAGTGAAGTGCGTTGATGACTGCATGCGTAACTATCAAAAGTGTTATACTAACACATAATTTATTAATACTAATATCCACTAATATCGAGATAATGTGAATTTAAATGACGATCCAGTTACAAGTAATGCCAGGGCCAGTCCAATAGTTGCAAAGGGACCGAGAGAAATTGATTGATGGCATAAGCGAAGACTTAGACTTGATAAGACGCTAGGAAGGGGTGGTCGTCGAATTTATAGCCTCACGCCTCATACCAAGGTTGACAAACACGTCACCCTATAGAGAGGAACTAACTACACAAGACACAAATCTAGCATTAGTTTGGATTAATACGGAAGGTTACACCTTATACCATTATGAAAGGAGGTGCATGGTTTTGGGCCGCGTCAAGCACTGCCGGCATTTTCGCCTGAGGACCGTTCAACTGATTGTAATTGGAGCAGATTTCTTGGCACCCTGAACTCTCATTTTTTCTAAATCAGGTTCACGTTAATATTCGAAACTTTTTCAACTGAAGAAACTCCCGAAACTGAGCCTTTCCATTTTCTTTCGTCTCGATTACACGCTTACGTTGACAATAATATTAGCATAAGCCTGGGGTATTTAATCCAAAACGAGCAAGTGAATAACTGGCGCCTACCTGACGTTATATATGTTTCTTGTAACGTCTATTAAAAGCCAAATGTCCTTATGGGTTTAGTAAAAGAACACAGCAAAAATCAGGAGCAAACGTATTGTTTAGAAGTGCGACAGTAAGTTACCTTTTGTTGTTGGCAATGAACCACACGTATACTTATCATCAGACTCAAAAAGGGTTCCACCAAATAATGACTTTAACTCTGTTAGTTCAACGTTATGTATAATATTTCTTTTAACAGTTATTGCGGTAGCGCGCTCGAATTCCAGATACTCGCAATAAACTGTATCACCATTCATAGCATCCTTGTACGCCTTTATTAGTTCATCATATGCCTCTTCAATTTGCCACTCAAGTAAGTCGTTAACATTCTTAAATGCTGTCATTGCTGCTGATTCCTTCAGTAAAATATCACTCAGTTTCTCCTCATACAAATTTCTGGATTCCTGATACGTTTTCCGAAGCGAATCTTCCTTCTCCATTTCAACCAAGCTAAGAGGGCGAACCATAATATTCCGCAGGTTTTCATTCTTCATACGATTATAATTTTCCTCGTCAAGTTTCATTTTACTTAGAAAAGGTTCCGCCAAACTTACTGATACCCTTAATGCTTCAAACAGAACTACAGCGTCGTCTTTGTATCTTAAAATATTTTTAAGGTATTTGTCAAGCTTTCGTCGGCAATTGCGCAGTAAAATTGGAGCGGAGACAGCAAATACCATTTTCTTTTTAACGTATATTTCGGCATGTGAGTACTCTCTGGTTTTGCGAAGTTGTTCCACAGCAAACAATACGTCTTCATTTATTCTGTCGGTAGAGCATATGGTCAAATCTTTAGCACAGTCATCCGATGGGAAGTATTTACCGCCTGCAACCTTGTAAGGAATTCTGTCAGGTCGGTCTAAATACTGCTGAAAGTCACTTATCAATTTATACTTAGAACCTTCCGGCATACTTGGGTTCAAACTTCGAACTATAGATTCGCTAGTTTCCTTAATTTTCTCAACATCAACCAGCAGGGGGCTGCTTGGTTTGGAGCAATTCGCTACAGTTAAGGTTCCACCTTGACTAAGGACGCTTTTTACTTGCTTAATTTCAGATTCACTAGCCTGGCCATTGATGTCGGCAAGCCCCCACAAGTTCTGTTGAAGATTGTCAAAAGAAAATCTACAAAATGTGTCGAATATTGAGCTGGGATCCTTCGAGACAGGCAGATGAACTGCACGCAGAGAAACGGAAATCTTATTCTTATGGAATTTTAGATCACATTGCGAATTGCCGTCAAAAAGAACAAATGACGTGGGCATCAATTTCGTATTAGTTTCGTTTTGAAACACATTATATGAACTAAGAAGGTCTACGTGCGAGAGTCGGTAGTCTCCAGAGTCGCCCAATAAGTAAATTCCAGTAATCTGAAAACCAAAACGTTCTTACTCTCAGTTCATGGGGTGGTTAGGACAAGCTGAATACGAGGGTTTCAGTTATTACAAGGGAAGCTTTCAACATACACACAATAACATCTTTAAATCCTAATCCGTACATAACTACATTGGAATTACTCTAGAATAGTTGTTCTACGGGAACAACAACTGTCAAAACGCTCTGCTCTGTACCGGAATGTATGTATGTATGTATGTTATTGAGGTGTGAGTGACCACTTATAAAGCAGTGGATTCCATGCGTAATCGCCTACCACCATATCGCCTACTCACCCAATCGCCTACTAGGGCCGGATCAGGGATTTCACATGCCGTGTCGATTTCAAATACTCTTTAAAATCTTAAATCTACATTTAAAGGAATGATCCAATTAATAGAATAGATATCACATTGCGAATTCTAGAGTTATTTCTCAGTCATAAACAGTTAGAGAAACTTGGGTTTTGAAAATTACGATCCCATGGATTGGCTTATTTGCTAGTGCTGTATATTCATCTCTTCATTCTATTCCCTATCTCCTAATACTAATCTCCCTCAACTGCGACTCCAGTCTATTACTCCGCGTCCTCCAAATTCTCCAGTCACTCTTGCTCCAACTACCGGTCAGACGGGAAGGCCACTCTTTTCGTTGTCACTCACGGTAACCACAAAGGATTCAACTTAGCCAAGATCGACGTAGTCACCCCAATTAATTACTTTGTGTCGCACTTTTCCCGTCAGAATTATTAATAAATAATTGTGCAATTTAGAATACTCGCTGCACAGTTCAATCCTCATTCATCCACACGCACCTTATTCCCGGAGGTTCTCTCCTACAACATATCCACCAATTCTTTGCCTTTCATTATTTTTAGCGTAGATGCCATTTAAACCAACTAAAAATTTGTAACAATTACGATAATATTTGTTTTATAATCATACATGAGGAAAATGTATCTCGGATTTTTCAAGGTGAAACATTTTGATTCCTCAAAATCTTAAGTAAAAGTAATATCCTCGATAAAGTATCTTTGAGCTACAAGATATCGATAGCGTAGAATGTTTAAACAATTGTCCCCATGAGAATCTTAATTGAGAGACAAGATATCCGTACGTTAGGAAAGATAAGAATATAACACATTGTTGTATCATCGTTAGAAGCCTCGTAGATGTTGCCATGTTCAAGCAGGATATATTCGGAAGATAATAATTCGTGCTGCAAGTTGAATCTGGCAGTTGACAAGTCTGCAAGATTACGAAATAATAAATCCGAATTAATAAACGATATCCTCAGGGGAACATACACCGTTTAGAAGGGGAAAGAAGTCATCTCGGAGCTCTTCGAGCTGTGTAGGCGTGGACAGTTAGAACTTCTTAAGTGGGTATCTAACTCATCGGAACTCATCAAAACCAATCGTGAGGATTTGCGAGAGAAGGTTCATCTTTCAGGAGATGTTTTCCTTTAACAAAATCTCCAAGGAGACTTTCTCAATTTACAAAATCTCCCAGGAGATTTGCTCAATCAACAACGTCTCCAAGGAGATTTGCTCAATCAACAACATCTCCCAAGACACTTGCTCAATCAACCAAATCTCCCGGGAGGTTTACATGGAAGGTCAGAAGATGATACCGCATCACTCATCTCCAAACTCAATCTCAATCCTAGACACTTTACTGATTAATCGGTAAAGTGTCTAGGAATCAGATGAAACACAGCTGTTTATTGCTTCGAGTTTCGAGTTTCACCCAAGATTACGACCGTCCCACCTGGACAAATTGACACTAAGCGCTCAGTTGCGTCAGACTCTGCGAAGCTTTTGGAACCCGTTGATATAGATCGCACCAGTAGTCATCACAGCCAAAATTCTTCTCCAATCTTTGTAGAAATCTGAAGCCTCGTGGGATTCATCAATTCCTCATAACTCACAGCAGCTGTGGAAGCAGTTTAAATCGAACCTGGATCATCTCTCAAGGATTCAGGTACCTCGTTGCATTAAGAGGCCTAACGTTTTGCTAATTGATCTCGCAGGCTTCTCAGATGCTTCAGAGAAAGCCTACGCCGCAGTAGTATACCTGTGTGTATACTACACGGAGGCACCCCCACGCATCTCAATCATTATGTCGAAGACTCGTGTCGCCCCTGCCAAGCAGATTTCTCTCTCTCGCCTAGAACTCTGTGGTGCTCAAGTTTTGGCCCAGCTGTTGAGCCACGTCAAAGGTGTGTTACGTCTGTGTATACCACGGGTGTTAGCGTGGACGGACTCCACCATCGTTCTAGCGTTGATAAACACTCCCTCTCATCGGTTGAAGGCGTTCGTGGGAAACCGTTTGACAAAAATACAGTCACTTGTTGCTCCATCCAATTGGAAACACATCGCCGGGACATACAACAAAGCGGATTGTGCATCACGAGGAATCACTCCTCAAGAACTTGCAGTTCATTCCCTGTGGTGGCAAGGACCTTTCACCCTCAAGGAACCACCAAGTGAAAAAAATTCCACTTATCCGATGAACAAAAGGCTGTCCTGCAGAAGGAAGTTAAGGCTTTCCACTGATAATTTTTTTAAACCGTTGGCAGGGGAAGTTTCCCTAATAGTCTTAATGATTGCATAATGAATAGATTGGCAAAGGCTTTATTGTTTGTAATTGTAATTAGTAATTGCATTTTAACATATGCTACGCATGTAGAAGAGGTAACTATGCAACGACTTCAAAATTCTGAATTTCTAAATTAAAATTCCTTCAACTCCTTCAGTTTCAAACCCATGGCTACGATAAACAGAAAGAACTTACCACAATTAATTGGTCTTCATTCCGTTAAAATTTCCACAGTTTAGTTACACTTTGAAACTACAGGCCAATTAGCGCAAGAAAATAGGATTTTTAACTTAAATTGGCCAATATTTTCAAAGTGTACCTAACATTTGGAAATTTAAACAATACAGAATCAAAATAAATTAATTGTTTTCATTTCTTGATGTTTTTCGCAGTCGGGGGTTTGAAACGGAAGGAGGAGAAGTAATTTTAATTTCAAAATTCCGAATTTTTGATCTGCATTTTTACATAGTTACCTCTGCTTCATACGTAGAATATGTTAAAATGAAAATATTTTAAACAGACAATAAAGCCCTCACCAATATCTTCATTATGCTATCATCCCCACTCTTCACTAAACTAACCAAGGGGAGAAGCAAAATGCAAACCCTTTTTGAAACTTACCCTGCCAACGGTTAAAAAAAATCAGTGGAAAGCCCTAAGCAAGAAGTCACCGTACTTGCCGCAGTTACTTGTGAACCTTGAGCTTTCATATTTTCATTTCATGTAGCGGGTTCTTTCCTTATCACCGAATTCGACCCACATAATGGCGCCCAAATTTTCAGTGAATTCCGCGGTTGATGGTAGTTGTCGTTAAGTGTATATTGTAAAAGGGCAACACTCAACTCAAGGCGGATCATCAGTTTTGTGTTTTATATTTACAAGTGGTCACTAAAAGTGGAGTTCTTCTTTGTCCATTGTAGTGAGTGAATCTCTTTCTTTCGACTCTGAGTGAATTACTATTTAGTTTCATCATGGCAGCAAGGACACTAGATCAAAGGTTAGACGACCTAAGGTTAGTCGCAGTTTTAGCATTAACCAACAACATGGAAAACCGGGTGACCAACTGTAGTGCCATAGAGGTCACAGTGAACTCTTCTACAACTAGTTTGCAGGCATAGGTAGGAAATATCGCCACAATAATTAGTGCGATTGACGCAAAAGTTAATGCAGGATGTTCAGGTGGTACCGGGGGTGGTAGTACAAGCGTAGGCGCTAGTGGAGGAGGTACAACAAGCGGAATTGCTGGAGGCGGCACACCCTCGTCATCGCAATATCTAATAAATTCCTCCTTTCCATTACCTAAGTACGACCCTTCGAAAATGTGTCCTGACCATTTCTTGCAAGAAGTAGAGGAATTTTTAACCTTAAAGGGCATTGACCGCGCGAATTGGGTAGCTCTCGTTAGCCGAATGTTTCCTACTGAGTCAGATTGTAGATTGTTTGCAGTGGTGGAGAGCTACCAGATCGAGAGTAACAACATGGGATCAATTTAAAATTTCCTTTAAGTCGTATGAGAATAGTGATTCTAATTCCGATTCCCTAATGCAGATACTTTTTTTCTAAAAAGCAGAAACTCGATTATCCCTTTTAGAATTTCGTGTGGCAGATTCACTCTTTGTATCCGAAAGTAAATTCAACTGCCAACCAAAGTGAAATAATCGAAAGAATTTTAAATTAGTGTTTAGCTGAACTTACCCCCGAATTACTTGTGGAGGACTTAGTGAAGTCCTCCCGGAAAGTAATCTAAATTACTAATTGCCTTGAGCCTGTCTCTTTGTTTGTACACATTTAAATGCACCGCTAACCTTTTGTGGGGCAAATTGCAATTTTTCCAGTTGCCCCAGTTTAATCTAAGTCGTCGTTATCAAGACCTCCCCAACACCATCTACACTGAACCTAACTGTAACTTTGCCAGAAGCTACTGCACTGTCAAAGATGTCGCCATAAATAAATCCCCAACGCCATCCGCAATGAGCCAAATTCGATTACAAATACAACTGTGTCATTTTAGTCTGTCGCTATTCCCTTCTTACGACTCAAGAGTAACGGGAAACGTAATGAAATGATATTAAGGATTAGAACCATCAACCGGTGTTTCAAGCAATCTACAAGGTTTGCTAACCATCTCCATAGATTGGAAACAATCTTAACAGTTTAATAGGAATCCTCACGGCTTGGAGGCTATCCCCACGGGTTGTAATAATAATAATAATTGTTTATTTTGCTCTAGATTAATGTGACCATTGCCTTTACAATCACATTTCGTCATATCGTAACATCAAATAAATTCTGTCTTTCGTATTGGTAGGCAGGACATTTACAAAGTAAATGATAAAGGTTCTCAGGAAGGCCGAGGCTACAGAGTGTACATTTAGTTATCCCTTCTTCATCTATTCTTTCGAAATAGTTGTTTATGCTGTTTAGCTGCACATTGTTACCTTTCATGCTTAACCTAGGTACATTTAGCTTAAGTTGGGTTTTTAGGATGACATATTTCCAAGAGATGTTTAAATTCATAATTTCATCTAAATGTGAATGAGTCTTAATTACTTCACGATAATGCTTACTTTTGTTGCTTTTTGCATTTGAATTATAAATTTTTGGGTTCGTTTTTAAATCATAATTCGTGTTACCTCAAATACTGTTTTTCTAATATCATCAGAAGTTACAATTTCAATTAAATAGATTTATTCGAATACTTGACAATATCATTTTCAAGATCCCTTACCCAATTTGTTTTCATTTTTGGGTTGCGTGCTTTATTTCGCAGTTCCAGAAAACATTGATAAATGAGACTAGATTCATTTCTTTGTAGTATTTTCAGCAGAAAGTTAAGACCATTCTTGACAACATTCACTTCTATTGGTCTACAATTAGTTTATCAAAAACCATCTAGGAGTATACATTGCTAGTGAGAACAGTCTACGGAAAAATTTGTTTTGATAAATCGATAGGGCTTTCAGCTCTATATATCCCCAAAATTGAGAGCAATAGTTGAGCACTGTGTTTACCATTGCATTATACAGTGTTAGTCTTGCATCTAAGGTATTAATTTTTCGTCTATAAAGCAGATTAAATATTCTGGCTTCAGCAATTGTAGCTTTGTCGAGAAAATGCCTTATTGTAGTCCATTGTGCCATAAAAAGTTACACCCAAATATACATAGCTGTCGAATAGCTCAATTTCACAATTTTCCCAATAAAATTTAGGTTTCTCGAATTCGGATTCTTTTAATCTGAACATTATAATCTTTGTCTTATCTAGTTTGATTGTTAGATCATTATCACTAAAGTAGCTAACCAGGAGGTCGAGTTTAACTTGTAGATCATGTGCATTATACGCCAAAATAACCATATCATCTGCATACAGTAATATATGTATCTCAGTCTTCCCCACTTTAATAGTAGCAGCATTACATTCATTTAATTTACTAGTTAAGTCTTCTAAGAATAATACAAACCATTTCGGGCTGAGAGTCTCGCCTTGCAATACTCCGTTTCTTAAATTAAACTCTCTATCTGAATGCGTACCTTTAACTTTAGCTTTGATATTATTATATACACTTCGAAGGTTTCTTAAAAACTTTCCAGAAACACCGAGCTTGTCTAATTTTACCCATAATTTGTCGTGATTAATTGTTTCGAAGGCTTTAGATAAGTCTACAAACATTGCATACACTCGTCTCTTTTTACTCACATTCAGCTGTAAAATGCTATTAAGTACAAATATGTTATCTTCGCATCCATAACCAGTCCTGTATGCTGCTTGAAACTCAGATAGCACTTCGTTTTTCTCACACCAATAATTCAATCTATCAGCCATCAAAGATGTGTACAGCTTGGCTCCAGTGTTTATTAATGAAATAGGTCTATAATTACTGGGGTTCGTGTGATCACCCTTCGCTCCCTTGAAGATAGGACAAATGCACAGTCTAGCCCAACCTTCAGGTATACTCTCATTAACCCAGCTTTCATTCAAAGCATCTAATAAATAGTTTCTTTGTTCAAAGTTAAGGCTTATCCACGCTTCATTTGGAATTAAATCTGGTCCTGATGCTTTGTTTCTGGCCAGTTTTCTAATAGCTAGGTTTAGTTCGGTGAAGCGGAATGGTGCGTCCAATATTACATTCTCATTATTTAATACAATTGGGTATTGTGGAGCTGGATACAAATTAAATAGCTTATCGTAGTATTGCTTGGACACATTAACATCTACCTGCTTATCAAAATATACCTTTTTACCATTAGTATTATAAAAAGATAAAGCATCATAGAATTCACTCGTATTTCTAACATTTCTTAATTTCAAGTCTAAGATATTCATATACCGAGTTTTCTTTGCATTAAGTAGATTTCTGTATGTCCGCCTTTCATCTAAGTACTGA
>JAQGAD010003560.1:0-10048 GCA_034696625.1 Isotomurus palustris
TTAAGACACGAGGAGATATAGAAAGTTGCGTTGGGAAGAATCTGCATGGAAGTAAAAGAAAGTCGGCTACTTTCGCCCACCAACAACCACCACCACCACCTGCGGCTGTGTGTTCCTTCTCCCCAACGTAAACAACTCGCCACTCACATCTCCCAATCTCCCTTCTTGTTATTCACCTTCCGCGTCACTTCCTCCGTTAAAATTTACTCTTTACCTATTATTATAATTATTGCTAATTACACACATTCAAAATTGTCTAGTTGCACTAAAGGATTGCATAAACCAAGAGCTGTCACGCACAATACAATTTGTTTCTGTGCCTGCCGTCAGCATGAATTTTGACATTTAACACTTGGTTGTCATATTTTGTCAGAAGTCTAGTCACAGGTGAGATCATTATCATTCACGTCCTCCATACAATAAATACTGTTATTATAAATCGATTTATACTTGTGTATTTGTAGGCTAAAAGGAATCATGGCGAATGTTGATGGTGTCGACGGTGAAGGGCCGTCAGCGGATGTTATTTTGGGGAAAGTCTTTGGCCACCAGAAGATTGACAGGGATGTTGGGATTGCGATGTTGTCGAGACTGATAAAAGATACTAAGTGTGACCCCAACTACAAGGAATACGTTGTTAATAAAGTTCAGGAAGAAGTTTCGAGTATTTTGGAAGATTTGAGTGGAGCGGATTTAGCGTCGCCGGTTTCTGTCTCTGTTGAAAATACGTCTGCCGTGTCGCCGTCGTCAGATAAGAAGCTTGGGTGTTTGGCTGTGTGTGTTGTCTTATTGGGATACTCTGGAAATGAAGAAGGAGGCAGTAGCCAGTCGTTTGCGATGAGAATCAAATCTTCAGTGTTTCATTTTGTGTCTGATGAAGATTTCAGAATTAGACTGATGGCTGGTTAGTTGAAAATTTTTACTACTATGTGGAAGCATTAGAAGGATTCGGCTGATGAATTTATTTTGGTTTTAGGAGAAGTATATGGACTGATTAGCAGAACTGTCGGGCCGATAGCTTTTACGGAAATTAAGGAAAAGATGTACGAGTTACTGAGGAAGGATTTAGAAATGAACCAAGAGATCGAGGAAATGATAAAAAGTCCGGGAACTCCCATAGATCCCACAGGCGAAGTTGGTCCTGCAGAGCCGCATTCGTTGCGAAGTCCTCAGTTAGGTTTGAGTCCTGCCTCAACACCATTGTTGAATCCGGAAGTAGCACTTTCTACAGTTTTGAAAGAAGCTGTAAATAATCTGAAAACGTCTGACAACAACGTTCCTCTTGCAACGACACCCGAAACATTCGCAAACTTAGGATGCGTTAATCTCGAAAGTAATTTGAAGTGTCTCCAGCAAATCTGTAAGGGTCTTGGAACTCGACTTGGTCCTTGTATTGACCAAAGGCTGCTGGATTTGGTGTACCTGACCTTATCCCATTACAATCGATTTGTCCGAGACGCAGGATTTGCATTGTCTGGTAGCATAATTGAGTCCGGTAAGTTATTTAACCCCTGTTTAACGAAACGTCGCTTACTGGCATTGTTTTTAATCATTATTTGATTTTTAGGTATTGATTTGAGTATTTATGGAAAGCAGATGTCTCAGGAAATTGTTAAAGGATTAGAAGACTTTTGTAGCCAGACACGAGTCACTGCCGCAGTTGCATGTAGAAAGTTCTTATTGACGTTAACTGACAGAGAACGAGAAAGTTACTACAAAGTTATGCTACCGCCGTTATGTCTAAACCGCTACTATATGGCTGACACAAAGTTTCTCTTGTACTCCCAAGAAACTTGGAAAACTTTGTTTGGAAATAGAGGGCCCGACTTAGTCGCACTCTACATTGACAGCGTGGTAAGTGGACGACTGTAAAAGTACGCTTTAACTAAGACTAATTATGATGTCTCTGTGCAGGTTTCATACTACATGGAAGCAGCTTCCTCAGATAATCACGCAGTGAGAGAAGCAGCTTGTGCTTGTTTGGGAGAATTGTCTCGTAAAGTTGATCCGAAGGCACTTTCACCTCATGTTCCTAGTCTCTTGGAGACTTTAAAGAAGTGCTTTCATGATGAAAGGTGGCATGTAAGAGATGCTGCATGTCTTGCTGCTGGAACATTTTTCCTACACTTTCCAGTTGAATGCAAATACCAAGTAGAACAAGTGTATCCTTTGTTTCTGGAAAATCTGGAATTCCCAATTTCAATTGTCAGGCAAGGAGCTGCAGCGGCCTTGTCAAACGTTGTGAGGGCTTACGGAGCTGATGTGATACCCAAAACAATCGAAATCATCATGCAGGGACTGAAAGGTTTACAACAACAAAAGGCCGAAACTTGTAAAAATGCTGATGCATTAGGGATTAGCCCTGAAACTGTAAGTTTTAATAATTTATTGTATTTGTTTATATACTTTTATTCAGTTGTCAGTGTTTGCTCATTAATGGTTTAAATTGGGTCCGAATTTTTAAGAAGACGTTTTTTGATCGATGTTTAGAAATACTCATACCCTCCAGGTCAAGGCGTCCCTTTACTTCCATATGCCAGGGTTTCAGAACAGTGGGAAATGGCAGACGGGTATTAACACGACGTTAATTATATCAACTATCTGCTTGTCTTGAAAATTAATTATATTTGATGACTAGATGTTTGTATTTAATCGGAGACATTTCTCAAGTTCCTGAATGTCAAGGAAAGCTCCCTGAGTTGATTAGAGAAATACTAGCAGCAACTCAGTTCCGTTCCTACTCACAACATGTGGTCGTACTTGAAACGATTTTAAAAATACTCCCATGGCTTGTGAAAGGTGTTGGAAAGAAGCCCTTTAAGGAATACCTCACCCCGTTTTTTGAATTAATTTTCTACTGCATTGTAAGTTGAATGAAGAAATCAGTTGGCCTGTGAGATGAATAACAATTTAAACTTTTGTCGATAGGAGTGCGAAAATTCCCTTACATCGTCAGCTGCAAAAGTCAGTTTACAGGAACTGGCTCAGATTTACGGTCCCAACATCATCCGTTCTAGGATAGAATCCTTGGATCCGAGGTTTGTATTGCACTATATTGTTTTATTAAGTCTAAGGTAATATCTCTTTGTCAAAAACGTACACTAACCCTTCTGTTGAATTTTAGGTTCGTTCATTACATTGAAGCTCCTTAAGTCATCAACCAAATTATCAAGTAGACTGAAAATAACACAATGTTGAAACTAATAGTGAACTAAAGAACACATTTTATTGTGCACATAACATAACAATGCTCGATATCACCATCTTCCGTAGGGACGATGTTACATAAAATCTTTCGGTGAAATACACATTATAAATAGAATAAACATAGGTAATGAGTAACTGTTAATAAAACTCGTTTGTATTTTCCGTGTCAATTGATGATTCATTACAATAGCAGTTATGGGGAATTTTCATTTCATTCTTGTGAAGCAAATTCTTTCTCGAGAGTTGTATCTGAATTGTAATGATTGAGTAAGTGACGATAACTCCAAATATCTAAATCAATAAACTTGATTGATAAAAGTTGGAAACTGTGTAATAAATGCTTAATGAAATCGCATGTACCGTTCCTAAAAATCTGTACGAAATTTGGAAGAAGCCATTTCCCTTTAAGGCAATCTGATTGGAATGCAGATCTACAAGCAAAGATGTCAGTGTCTTGTTGGAAATGTCCTTTGAGTTCTTAGGCGATGAGATCCATGAGAAAAATTCACATCCCTACACGCGATTTGTTTGTATTGCAATAAAGTATTAGCCGTGAGTCAGGATAAATCAGTGTCTGTATCTACTTCTGTAGTCCCAACAAATCATTTTATTACAATATTATGCGATGACGTACCTTTTTGTTGATGTCAGCAGCAAGAGTCAAAGCGATGAAGAAAAGCAGAAAGAATCCATAAACATGAAGTAACATTACTGGATGAACATTCGATTCGAAATAAGTTACTCCAGTCCAAGCGGCATAGTATGGAAGAGAAACTGACACGCAACAGCAGAGTAATAGTCCGATTGCTCTGTTCAACTGTTGCAATAGTTTTTTCATGGCCCAATATTTTTCCATTATCTATTACAGTTTTTTATCGTCATCGTTCAATCCTCGTACTTGAAGTAGTACATATGCTGTATGGTAAAAGAGGTGCGTAAATACCTTGATAGAAGATGATGGGGAACCGGCTGTATTCTTACAAAATGCTTCGAAAGCACACATCATTCTCCAAATGGAATAAGGAACCATCAGAACGAACAAGTCTAAGAACGGCACAAGGACGATGGACGGTAGTAGCGTAAACATTCGGATGATTGTGATCATTATAGGAATTAAACATTTCATTGTCAGACTTCCCGATTCTCCTGCGTCAATGAAAATTACATGAAGTTGGGTCTTTTTAGACAAGTACTCGTAGAATTTCTCAAAGTTTCCTCCATGAGCGTAGAAATAGTTGACTATCGACGAGTCAGTTAGCGCAAGAAGAAGGATTGATGCACAGAAGCCGAATGAAATAAGCTGTATCTGTTTTTTAAAAACGTCATTCTTTTCATGTACAATTTTGGACATAAATGAATAAAATCACCTACCAAAAAATCTGTTTTCTTTCGAGACATCTCGGAATAAAACTTAATGCTTTGGATTTGATGAAACAAGGTTCTAAAAACGTCTTGCTTAAACCAAAAGGTGTAGTTCAGGGAAAGATGGTAAGCCACGTAACCTATGTAAGTTGCTGAAGTGAAGTAGCCAATATTACTCCCTTTCGCTTCATTATAAGTTGTCCAGAATAGCGAAAGGAACTCCAAGAGAAGCATAAATTGGACTATACCACATAGTACCTGAGTGATTAGTTATGGCGTTTTTTAGAGAGACAGATTTCAGAAGACATAAAAGTTCAATTGATTTCGAGTATTCGTGAATACCTTCTGTATTCGTGAAGAAGTGATTTCAAGCTTCGCTGTTTTCTTGGAGCGTCGTATTCTAAATGGAATGATGAGAAAATAATACCCGAAGGTCAGAGGTCCTTTCCAGTATTCTAAAAATTGAATCGATTTGGGTTCTGTGTTCTTGGTAGAATCCGGATCTTCAGAGTATGAATCTTTTTCAGGCCAATCTTCATCTGCTTCTGTAGATTTTTTTAGATTCACGGATGTTAGGTCTATTTCCATTGTTGATAAAATTAAGTTATTGGTTTTTCAATATTTTCAGAGTTAAACTGTGAAGCTTTCGTTAATTCCTGGTGAAAGTTATCAATCGACTAGACACTAGACGTCTGGCTCTCAGAGACATTCAGTGCTTTGCATGAACCCTGTAAAGTCATGACACGAAGGCTGGAAATGTTTGAGAGACGATAAGACTTGTAGTGCGTAGATGTAAAGGAGAACATCTCTTCCTATTAGGCCGAAGGTCAGAACACCATTCGACAATTAGATGAGCAGATAAACCGAAACACATTTTTGTCAACGCAGTTGAGCCGGGTAGAAAGTCTAAAGGTGATGGAAAGAAGGGTGAAAGTACTGTCTATTTCTCATGCAAAATTGTTATCATTTTTATCTTTGTTGCCTAACTAGGTGGCGATTCCTACTCTAATTACATTGAATTCTTCGATTAAGGTGACACTTGTGCCTTGTCATCATAACTTTATGTTAGAGTAGCTGCAGTGAACTTTCAAACTTTCTGATTGTGAACTCTTGGTACAAATGGATAGCATGCCTTCAAAGCTGGTGGTGAATCGATAAGTAAATCTTTAGATGGATAATTTGCTAGGAATATTCCATTCATCCAAGTTAAGTAATAATGTCCTAAATAGAGATTGAATGTTAATTAATCCTAGTAGGGTTGAATTTTGGGAGCATATTAATTCTACAATCTTCAAACTAGTTCAAACTTAGTTATTATGCTGATGAATGCCGAATGTCGCAATATTACTGGTGGTCTACATGCATAGTATCAAAAGCCAAGTAAATGGTTTCAATCATAAATACGACCATAATTATAAGGTAAAATGCGTACGCATTTACAAAAAATCTAAGTCGAAACCAGAACACCACATTTATTCGCTTAAAAGACTCTGTTATATGTTATTAGGGTAGAAGAACATCATAAGAGCCGACTTCTTATTGGAAGAAACATCATCTACTAATGTGAATGTCGTCATTCAGTCATAAAAAGTATTTCATCTGCAACAAAAAAGAAATATGTAATTTTACCTTTCTACCTCAACCACTTGTACTTCGGGTACTTCACATGGAAGAATACTCGTTTATCCTGAATAACTTTGTAAACATATTGTGATTCCCAAAAAAACCGAATCGATGTCCGTAAAGAATAAAATACTATCATATGCCATTACAGCAAAGGAATAATATATCAACATTTTCAATCCCGAATATATTCGACAAAATCTAACAGAAACAATACGATTGCAAACTAATTGTCTTATTATGTAAATAGACACAATTGACGCATACTCATGATATCATAGTCTTGTAGCTGCACCTCTTCCAGTGAAACGAAAAAAAAAGAAAAAGAAACAACAAAAGAGCGAAAGGGTCTTCCATATGCAATGCTACAAGATTCCATGCAATTAACCATCCTTAGAAAAATAAATCCTTCATGGATGATAGCGGCCCCGCAGAACATGACTTTCACCTGCAACATCCAAGTACAACACTTTCAAACAGAGCTGATCACCACTTGATGATAATGTTACCCAACTTAATAAAGATGCATGCAGGATAATCCAACAAGATGAACCCTAAATGAGTATTTTACTCTCACTATTTGCATACAAGTCATTGTGTAGTAACAGACCTTCTTACCGATTCACCATCATCAAAATACTATAAAAGCAATTAATCAACGGAGGCCTGAGTTATTCTTCTAATTCCTCAGGAACTAAATTTTAGTGCGATTGTCTAGTCTAACAAGAGCAGCTTCAACATGAATCGCTTAGCTTTACTGAGTTTCCCACTGCTCGTAATCCTTCTAGTTGAGGTGAGCAATTTTGAAAAAATGGTGCTTTTATAAGAAGCTAAATAAATAATATTTTGATTTTCTTTTTGTTTAAGGTCCAGAGTGCAGCTAGACAACGGGAGAGTCGTGCTGTTACTGAACCTGCTTGGGTCACAGAAATATTAGGACCCACCATGTTCCCCCCAAGCACAACTCGACGACCAACTCTGCCTGACCGAATTCAAGCGGTTATTCAACAAGTTACCGAAACCTTCAGGCAGTTCCCTGACAGAATCGGTGATGTCCTTACTGGAGTTCGACAGGCTGCTGCAAACATTTTGCGACGACCGACAACTGCTAAACCACAAGCTAAGCCCGCTGTACCCGCTGTGCCCTCAGCTGCTCCACCTGCAACTACCCTTCCCCCTACCGTTGCCCCCGCAGTCAATGCAACTGTTCTCTAAAGCAATTCATAATTATTGTATTCAATAAAACAAAAATTAATATCGAAATTCCAACAAATCCATGACTTTCTTCAAAAAAAGCACACACTTTTTTGCTGAGGCTGATTAATTCAGTTGTCAGACAATCCCTGGAATAGCATTTGCCCCACTCACTACCTGACTGCATAATGAGAACATGCTATTAATTTTCCAGATTGAACTTATGGTCTTAATTAGCGAATGGTAAGGTTATGGTTGGCTAATGAACTTGTGAACCTCATCCGTATGCAACAATAATTGCAAAGCAATTCGGGGCCTGGGGGTGGGTGCTTACACTTGATGCAATTATATTTTATTTGACTTTTATTTATTTGATTAGCAATATTTTTTAGGATCAATAGCGATGCTATTCGATTACAATAAAAAATGGATATCTATTACATCCTTCCGTCTCACTGTCATAAATCTTTCCATACCAAAGCACACAAAAGATACGGTAATGCCCACAGTCCAAAGTAGAAACGATAAAATGAAGTTCGTTATATCGAAAGGCTTGACTTGTATCCGTCTATCTTCTTCCATTTTGGTCAAAATTTTGTAAATCCTTGCATTCTTATGTGTTTGAATCCATTTTTCTCCTGTATTCATTTCTTCCTCTTCCACATCAGTTCTAAACTTCCTGACTAGACCCATATCCCGAAAACTGGATATGATGGTGCTAAAAGATCTCGTGTAAATGGAATGTCTCTGAAATCCAATGCTGTTAAGTGAGCTGTGAACACCCTGAGAGACCTGAACCAATTTCAGTCCTTTGTATAGCGTTGCATTTCTAGCAATTCCGATTGCAGTTACGGAAGCCCAGCCAATACAGACTGTGTTGTGTTGAAGAATCGCATTCAGAATACACATTCCAGTGTCTTGCTCCAGATTCTTCATGAATCTCTCACGAACAGAGATGATAATTGGATTGACGCTTTGGTTAAAGAAATGGAAACAGTCACACGATCCATTGTTCAAGTAGTTGAATGTTATATTGTAATCGCTGCGACTAGCGAGTTCCGTAAATGTATTCGGTACTTTTGCATTGTTGAGAGATGTAAGAACAGAGCTGAGGTTGCAGTTGTAGCAGGTGTTAATATTCAGGATAAACATAAGCCAACATCCAGAGATGATATACGCGTTCGGGGGAATTTTTGAGATGCTTTGTGACAGTACAATTCCATACGGAATCATAAACGAATGGTATAAGATATTTGAATTATCTGGTGTGGGGGTGTAGATTGCCGACCTGTTTGCAGTGAAATGGGAGTGCATCTTGAGAGCAACATAATAAATAGGAATAACTCCCAAAAAACAAACAAATATTAAAGTCCAGGCATCCCAAGTAAAAATGTCTGTAATTGCAGTCCAGTCCAGTTTGGTTTCTGGAATTCTAGTGAGAAAAACTAGAGTGTCGATTGAGTTTACTTCTGTTAAATCAATTACTCCCACTTGACCCTTAGCAAGTCTCGCAATAAATGCGATGTCAAATCTTCCACTAAGCACTTCTCCTAGCATTCCATCTGCTGTACCATCGGGTAGCAAATGTCCATTGCCCCTGGTTTTGCCTATGTCCCAATGCAACGTGAAATTGTAATTCTCAGCTGCATTCATCAGAACTTGGTAATTAGTGCCTCCTTTAATTTCTCCAGTGTTGTCGATCATTATGTAAGGGGAGAGAGTATTCGCTGCTACGGTTAATATGTGGCAGTTTAGATTAATCCGATTTTTCCGCGAGAGAGAAAAAGAGTCTGTCAATTCCATCGTTCCATTCATAAAACACTGTGGCTGCACAAAAAATCTTAGCTGTGTATCTGAAGTCCCAGGAGGTACAATAATTCCATACTTGTCCTTGATTTTTAGGAATTGTGAAGTTTGAAAATATTCTCTTAGGTTTTCTTCGCCACTGATGAATATGAACACGTCGAAATCGAACCTTCCAATTACGCTTAAGTGGCTTATTGGATTTCCAGAGTGTAGGAGAACCAGCATAAATACACTGTTAGAAATTCTTCTTGTAAAGACATGACGAGTTGAGACTTTCGGCGTGTTTAAGTAATTACTTCGGATAGGCATTTTAGATGAGTTGGTGAATATCATCCGATTACTAATAAAGTCAGCTCTTATAAGTTTGTCTATTATTTCGAAGTGTGGAGAATCTAGTATAAAACATTCCTCACAAACTATCACTGCAGTCTCACCGTCGTTGATGTTGACAATAAGTTCTGGAAGATCTTCTATTACCAAGTTGTTAACTTTAGGAAACAAACAAACCAATCCAAAAGCTAAAATAAATTCTGAAGTTAGGAAACGTTGAACTAGCACCATTGTAAATAAAACAATTTTGATTCTAGTACTTCTTAGAATTTATATACTCACTCACGGTCACGATATCTGAATGAGAGAAAAATAAACAAGCATAGGGAAAAATATAGTAAAATACCACTTGGGTGTGAAAAATAATGATCATTGTCCAACAATTGCTTTGATCTTTGTATTTCGATTCTTTAGTACAACAATGGATGACGATATTGTTCACTCACTGTACCATCACATGTCAGGATTTCATAATAAATTCAGATAAGGTCATTATTGTGTTGTAGTTTTTGACATCGATTGAAAA
>JAQGAD010003561.1:0-10047 GCA_034696625.1 Isotomurus palustris
TAATGTCAGCGGGCCGGAAACTTTTCTGAAAGCATGTGAGAAATGATGCAGGTGTAATTTTCTGCGTCTGCTGGTCGTCTCACCGCTGGCGCCAACTATTCTGTAGGTAGCATGGCTCCGAGTTGTCTGGGCCTTTGCGATTGTATTCTTATACTGCGAAAATGGTGTGTTCGTGTCCCAGAGTTCGTGTTGATTATTGATACGTAGCAGAGCTGCTGAAGAAAACCCAGCATGGTTAATACACAAACTCCCACAGCTTGTCGTTTTGTTATTGTCTCGGTACAACGTGTGTATGGGTTTGTCAAACTCGTCCTTTTATTCGTAAAATTGTATTTCTTAAGGAGATTTCAAATATTAAAAAGGCTTGTATATTGAGTTCTGTGACTTCATAACGGCAGCGCTTCAGAAAGACTAACAGTCGTCAATATACTAAAAGTACAGGGTAAAAATAAATTCATGGTAAACTTGATTTCTTTATTAGTAGTAATAATACAAATAATGTCTGGCTAACAGTTTTCACAGTTCGACAGCAGATAAAATGAGTGCGGGAGGAAGGGATGAAGGGCGAGTCCTAAGAAATCCACGAAATCTTCCTGATTTTGATGGGAGCAGTGGATATTCATCCAGACACTGTCCTTCAGGGCTTTCAGGACCAGGATCACCCCGGCCACCCTACAGTTCTCACGTCGGCAACTGGTCGAACTTCAATAGCTTCAATCGGCACCAGTCTTCATCGACCTTACTTAACCAAGAAGGATTCAACAATTCTAATGAGGATCCGAATAGAATAAAAAGGTCGAGATCACCAGTTAAAAGAATATTGAGGACGAAACCAAACGACCCCCAGTTGACATCAGTAAGCGACCTGACGTACAGACCTTATCAGCAAACAAGGGGTCTGGGAGGACGTAGAGGTAAATGCCAGGGAAGGGGCCAAGGTAGTACTAGTAATCATATTCCACTGTGTCCGTCGAGAAAGAGAATCAGAACCAGGATAGGTTCAAACAGTTTTAATGCCAGTTCTGCACAAGCGTCTGATGGGCATACGAACTTTTGTGACGTTGGATATCTTGATGAGAGAAAGAGAAAGTTATTTCAGTGTAACTGGTACGCTAGCTATTACAATTACGGACTTGTAGGTGATTCGAGGAGCGAGCCTCTACGACCGATGGCTCGAGATGAAGAAGACGTTCAGGGGAGTCCTGATGTGGCTCCAGGGCCTCCTTTACTCGTGGTGGGCAAGAATGAACAACAATTCATAGCGCGATGCAGTGACCTAGGGGCCAAGTACAGCTGGTTTAAGACGAAGAAAACAGTTGGAACAGAAATCTTAGACAGCTATATAATCGAGGTGAGATTGTGAGGTACAAGACGACGATTTCAATTTGGAATTGTCAGTACTGTGGTATACAAGCTGTGTGACTTGGATTTCTAATCATCTTAAAATTGCAGATAACTCATCCTGTCAAGAAAGTTGCGTTTAGAGCTATTGGCGACCCAACTGTAGCAAGAGATGCAAGAGAAGTAGCCTTTTTGTCGGGACTACGGCAGCTTGATTTTTTCTTTGGAAAGAAAGGAAAGGAGGAAGACGGATATGTAAACAATCCTTCTATGTACAGTGCCTCTGGTGATTGTCTATTAATTATTTATTGGTGGAGAAACAGTAGTTTAGTTAGGTCGTCTTTGCAGGTCCATGCAACTCTCAGGGCGAAAATCCGAGTGAACAACCCCCACTTCCTCCATTTGCTCCTCCAAAACAACCCCCTCCGCCGACTACAACACCTCCTTCAACAATGCAATTCAACATTAACGGGTGGTGGGGCTTCCCAACGATGAGACCTGAGGCAGTCGATGAAGTTCTTTCACCTCCGGGAACTTGTAATTTCACGCTTAGCAAATCCAGCGAGTATGAAGCATCAGTTCAATCTTCGTGGTCGGCCATGTGCAACAATGACGGCTTTTTCATGTCGTCATCCTCAGGATTCTCTCAGAACCCAGTGGACGATTCATGTCGAGGCTACTACACTTCTCCGAAAGTCCCCATTGAACCTGAGCGAACCTCACCAATGGGGGCAAAAGAGACAGCGTTTAGGGAGAAACTTGAGAGGGTTGGATTGATGTTTGCTTGTTATGAGATGCCTAGAGATATTCGTGAGGGTCACGAGTACTTTTGCTTTAAAATTGAAGTAATTAATTTTTCCAGAGAATTCAACGAAAGGAGTTGGTCGTTGTGGGACATGAAGTTCTGACGTGCATACTTTTTACAATTCTAGTTTTGGGACAAAAAGACTCCTCATTTTCCTGAAAAATCATGGGGGGCCTGGATGATTGTAGCCAAGAACGCTAGGGAGTCAGCATTTGACGTTGCGCTGGAAAAGTTACTGAAGATTTACCCTGATGAAGATGTCGAAAGTTAGAAACTATTGTTAAATTGTTGGGACTGGGTTTGCTTCATTTCCATTGTGAATTTACATGAATTCTTGGTGTATATTGCAGGTATTAACGAAAGCTTCGAGTCTCCGGTAGTGAAGCCCAGTGATCATGAGTTATCAAAACCGTTCTCTCAGTCTCAAGGAATGGGGAGAGGGAGAGGCCTTTCATTCACCGGAGAAGAGAACGACTTCAAAATTGGTAGTTCGCCGGATGAATGGCAATGGCCAATGTAAGGTCTGTCTACGCTGAGGTGTTGGCTCCATTGTGTAGCAAATTAAGTAAATATTTTTAAAAGAACCATTCAATTGTTGAAAGAATTGAGTTGGAGTGAGATGACAAATCGAAACTGTTCCCAGTCCAATCCATACTTAATTGCTATATTCTCTTTTAGATTTATGTTAGAAATGTACTGATATCTTTGTGCAAAATGTTATTTTTTGAATTTTTGTTGAACATTAAAAATCGTTGTAAACCAAGTGAAGAAAACTAATATGAAAATCTGTTTAGGATAGATGTAGTTAGTAAGACATAATATTGGCATAAGCCACTGATTGACTGTTTAGAGTGACAGAAGTTTAGTATAAAATGTAATACTGCACTCTCTTTTGACAAAATATGACATGAATTATTCATTTACGTTTGACGTTTGATTGCTTTTCTTGGATTGTGTTATATTTAGGAAGAAATGATGATCTTACTATCTTACACCATTTTAATTTAACATCTCAAACTAATTTTCAGCCAATCAAGATAATCTCTATACATAGGAGTTGAAGTTCATTATGATTCCTAAAATGAAAATAAACCACAGAAGAAAGAATCAACAATACGCAAATTCTGTGCGTACTGCATGTAAATAACAATGAATAAATTAACCATCGTGGCTTTGGTGGTCATTCATAAATATTGAAATCCCAGTGAACCATGACTAAGAAGTATTTGCACTCAAACTATCTCACGGCACACACAAGAGAGAAAGTCGAGGCACTTTGAAACTAAGCTCAAAGTTTGCGTATGGAATGAAAGCACGCTCAATTAAAGTGAATGATGCGGAAAATCTGTACAATCGGTTTGAATTGAAGAGATTGAGGGTTGTGATGATGGGAAGCATATTACGAGATGAGTACATGAGACTGAAAGGAAAGCCGCACAGCAAGTATTTACAAACAAGCCACAATCCATGAAATCTCAATTTGGGTCCGTGACACGATGACGTGGAATCAATTGGAGCATCTTGTCCTGGCCAGTGACAAGTCGCGTGCCCATGCATCCGCTCGATTTCCGTAAACTTTTCTATTTTAGTCCGTCCATTCATTTCTCCCTACCCTTATTTCACAGTTTGGTTGACTCAAGGGCTCCCCTGAAGGACTGAAGTGAGAAGACTGCCCAACTCGTGTGGCTCTTCGTACACGAGTACCACAGGGCCAATTCAATGTACCACCAAAAGAAGGGGAGAGTTCTCTTTCAGACAATAAGTTGAATTTTAAGTATCCACCACACCACAAAACATCATCACCCTAATCTTGTCAAACTGCGAATAAGTATCCCAGCACCCAACGCTGTAGTGTGTGTGTGTGTGCTTCCAATTCAATGTGTTAAATACTCTTTATGAATGAGTTCTGCTTTTTATGACTGTTGCACGTCATTGCGTAATGGGTTGTCATCAAATATTGAACGAAGGGATAACTAGGCACCCTAATTATTTCCCATCGCTCTCACCATCGTTTAAACTCTCACTCGAGAGGTCACCTCGACTCAAAGAAAGGCTGCAAATAACAGACATTAGCTGTAACATACGTTTCCGAGAAATAATGAGTGGTCTCTTCAACTCTCCACTAACTTGTGTAGTCATTCACACGCCTTATTGTTCTGACTTATTTTACCCTTTCAGTCGATACGATTGTATCACATTTTATGCTCTGATTGTTGAAAGCTCCAATCATATAATCATTTGAGATTTCGATTTCGAGTGCAACAAATGAAGGCTTCACAGTATTTCTGTATAGCGTTCAACAAAAATCAGTTTTATTATGCGTGGGAATAAAATTGTTTCGAGCACTCAGTTTCATGCCATCGTAAAACAAAATTTTCACAAATTCTGTGAAGTTTTATTGCGTGGACTCGACTGATGTAGTCCGGGGGTGAATAACGAGTGTATGGTTGTGACAGGAAGGCGGAGAAAATCTTCGTGGCAGAAGTTACGCGTTGTGTGCATACAAAGATTAAGTGAAGTTGCTTGAAGTACAATTTTGGCTATCGCAGCGTAAAATTTTCAATTATTTCTTACTGTCTGCACCATGCATACACAATGTTTCTGTCGTAAACTTGCATTTTGATTAATAATAGGAATTTTTTAGTATTTTAGATTAATCCAGAGATTCCTAAGAATACTTCAATTAAATTTTCGTGTTGGTCCGTGATAGTATTATTATCATACTTCAAGAACTTGACTGCTGTGCATTAGCTGCTTAGAAAACTCATGAGAGAATAGTATATAGTATATAGCATATAACCTTATCCAGTAAGTATACTCCGGTTCCAACCCGTGCGAAGAAATTTTTGTAAAAAACTAAAGCTGCATGATCAAGTTATAGAAAAGAAAGTAGGAGTTGGCAGTCAGTAAAGGGAGTTTTCGGATTGGTTTTCGGAGTCCCCTGAGCTCAGCCCCAGCTCCGGGTGAGAACCACTTACTGTCTCTCGAAAAGGACAAACTGCAGTGTACACTTTCTTCCCTCACTTGTCGGGATTCACTTTCACATGATTTGAATATAAAATATGCCTTTTCCATTTGTTTCATTTTTGTTGTATTACACACTATTCTTATTGCACAATCCTTACTGAAATTGCCCTAGGAAAGTGCATGAAGACAGGATTGTGTAGAAACGCAAAAAATAACATTTAGATTATTAGTACATGATGCTACGGACTACGGACTCATCAACGTCGACACAACGCTAACCTTATAATACGTGCATTACTTTTTCCGGTTCTTATCTTACTGTGTACTCTGTACTGCTTATAGCTAGCACATTACGCAGAGCGTCGCAGAGGTCGTATTAAAATTTGGGCTATATAAAAGAAAGTAGTACCCAGAGTGAAACCACTTTACCTAGAAAGTCTGCATGTGACTTGTGCCAAGTGGATTTCATTCCATTCGTCAGAAACAGACGAGCTCTCATCGTTTCACCACCACAAACACAGCATCTCTCGAATTCACCATCCGTATTACGCGGTGTATAGCCTCATAGCCTTTCTTCATACGACTCAGTTAGACTAGAAGGAACAAAGAATAGAGAATAGAGCGACTCGTGTAAGTGACAGAAAGTCACCCTGATTCTTTCCCCAAGAAGTCCTCTGTTGGGGAAAGTTGTGCTAAACTGAGTCGGGCTGAATGTGATGTGGGAACAATAGTTGAAGCAGTGGTGGTTCTGATTCTGATGGTGGTATAGCACCGGAGAAAGCAGAAATTGACTTTAGTCGGGCTCCTCTCATCTCTAAAATTTCACCGTTTCCTCCTTTAACTCGTTTGTCAAAAGGAAATCAAAGGAAAGGGGAATTCAATTTGTTGGCCAGTATTCTTGCCTATTAAATCGTACACTTTCCCCATTTCACTTGAATCTTCCATCATCTTCAACTTCTCTGGTATAAAAACCTCCATCATGGATTCTACTGCCTACACTCATTTCCGAATCCATTCTGAGTCCATCAGTCCGTCTCAGAATACAAACGCCTCGTCTGGAGGTGGCTCCTTGGAGTGCTCACCCATCGTTGATTACGACATCTCAGAATCTCCTTACCTTCATCATCAACACCAACAACAACATCTTCAGGACTCCCACTTGCAACAGCAACAACAACACCACCATCACAGGCATCATCACCTTCATCATCATACCGACCAAGTCCAGCAGGGCAACTTGGAAGACATCAGTGAAAGCCAGCACATTCAGTCGGCAGAGAATCGGTCTCTTCTCAATTTATCTCAGCAGCAGCAAAGGAACAAGACCCTAGGGGACATGCAGCATCACTACTCCCTCACCTCAAGTGGTGAGCAGCAAGGCCCCAGTACATCTGCCTCGGGGATGGGACAAGAAATGCTTGATGAACTTGTCGACCAGGAGGACCTTCCAGCCTGTGCTTATGCAGGTGTCAGTGGTAATGGGAGAATGGACTTGACGCACAGTTCTGGAAATAGACAGGCCACTGCAGGACATCATTTTGGAATGACAGGTTCAGGTGAGTACTTTGGGCTTGTCGCAACTCACCCCACTTTCCTTTGAAAATGTCCCAAGTCTACCATATGCCTCCACTATCTAATTACACAGTTTACATTAATGCATCTACAGATTTGTATTTCCATTGAATAAGCACTTCAGTAGTTTAATTTAATGAGCTTTCTTTACAATGAATTAGATGAGATGAATCGCTCGGACCAGAATGAGGGACAAGGATACTACCCACGACATCCGTATAAAGTTCAGCGACAAGCTGCTAATATAAGAGAGAGGAAACGCATGCTGAGGTCTGTTCCAAGGTCAGAATAATACTTCGTAAACTGTTTTGTATTCACATTTCAATCAAAATCGCTTCTATTATGAGGTATTGTCACCTATTGTGGATAAACGAGATAATGTAGCACGTCGCCCCGATTTCTTATAGATTGTCCATCCCTTTCTACTTTCATTGATTTTTCATTTTGAAGTTGAGCACTTCTGTATACTTTCTCCAAGCATTGGATTTTTCTAGCAAGGAATAATTAATATTACTAAATGTCCGCTGTAGATCGTATGGCCAGTAGCAGCTAGTAGCACTGAAAATTGATATTTTTTCTTGTTGAAAATTTTAATAAAGCTAGGTGTACTTTGATTATTTCAGCATTAATTCTGCATTTGATGAGCTCCGAGTTCACGTTCCAACATTTCCCTACGAGAAGAGGCTTTCAAAAATCGACACGTTGCGTTTGGCTATTGCATACATCGCTTTATTGCGTGAGGTTCTTGTTTCAAAATATGATCCGCTTACTTACGTGGAGAAATGTTTGAAGGGAGAAATTAAATGCGACAGGGCATCAATGTGGAACACCAGTGGTTAGTGTTACATTTTGAAACATTTTCTTATTATAACAGCATTTGTTGAGTTTAAGATACACACATGTAAATGTAATACACAGATTTGACTGCACGTCTATCATGGATCAATTGGGAGAACTTGGGAGTTAACCCGAATCGAAGAAGCTCCATCACATCCCTCACTTTATCATCGGAGAATTTGCAGTAAGCAAAGTTTTTGATCACACAATAATATTTAATCTAGTAAACTCATATTTTGTGAACTAATTTTGAGACAGTAACAATAAGTTAGCTTACTATACAATAACTACGCTTATTGTCAGCCATTTCCTAGTTATCGCACTAGAAGTAAGATTATTAATACGATACACAGTTTTAAAGTAAGAAATAAATCCAGTTCGACCTTATCAATTCTCATAACATTTTAATATTATTTTTTCATCTTTATCTGCGCATTGGAAAATGCACGACACGGTTTTTGCTTAAATGGTGCTTCCTGGAGAACCTTAGGTTACCATTTAAAACTTGGGGCAATTAGAAATATATAAATGTTAAGATGACTTGACTGTTTCAGTCTTCAAAACACATCAATATAGTTATGATTTTATGATTCGCATCAAATGTGCATAATGGAGCAATTAAGAAATAAGTGTATGAATTTTCAATCAGTTGCATGTTTTCGTGTTACATTTCGTGTAAGCTGACTTCTTTGTGAGCTCGTAACACTATGAGTCCCGTAATTCTTATGAATGCTGGTTCTCCTAACACAGAATTTTTAAGCTCAGTAATTAATAACTTAGTGTGCAAAATCAAAATTTTTATGAACCAGGGAATCTCAACTTACGTTTTTTTCCAAGATTTCTTCCTTCGACAAAATGATAGCAGGAACAACAGTCCTAGTACCATTGTAATGCCTCCGGTGGTAACGATTGTGATTCCTAAGAATAAATTTTGGCCACCGAGTAAATTACTTGTTTCCGAAACAATAATTGACTTTGTTCCTTCGAAGGATTTCACTTCATAGTCTGCACAATATAAAACAACAAATGTAGTTTGTCCTGTATTTATTCTTAGGTGATTAACTGAATTTTTACTCTCTCTAATCCAATGTTAAGTGAAGCAATATAGTGTTATTATACCATATTTTATCAAAACTGAGTAATTGCCCTTTGGAAGACCCCCAGACACTTTTCGGTACAGTTTTCTAAAACTCGATAAAGCAGCAGGCCTCATCCATACCTAAGTTATTTTCACGATAAGAAAATCAAATTAATGTTTTCATTGTCAGTGCGTACTCAATACAATCTATCGAGCTCCAAGCTAATGTAGATAATTATACGCATAACGCACTATTAAATCTTCGTTCTGCAGTCCGTTATTTTCTGGATCTTCTGGGTCCAAATCCCACAACCAACGACCCCAGTCTACATAAACAGCGTATTATACTTCTAAACAGCTATTCATATAATACAACCATCAGTTACCCCTTGGCCTAACAAAATTGCTCCAAATCGGATCCCTCGGGTTGGAAAACTGCTCAGGGTTTTTGAAGCCGAACTTCCTGTCACTTTCCCATGATATTCCTTTTCTTATTAAAGGAACTTCCGTGTCTAATATAGCATTAGATTCAACTTTGTACAATGTAAATGAGTCATTGAACATGGAATTTGCAATTGCTCCGCATGGAATGATTATCTTCCCTTCTGCATCTGTCATGTATAATTATTTTGACATAATACTTTGTTCTTTCAACATAGGCATGAAAATTAATGCGTCAGAAATATACTTTTATCGAAAGGTTCGCACGAGTCTGAAGGAGCAGTTGGAGTATCACCCGATCCGATCCTGCCTAGGAGCTGCTCATCATCCCTTGATTGAATATAACGTCTATGATTTTGGTAAAAATTGGTTAGACCGTAATAAATGTAGATTTCTCCCTGTAAAGGATAAGAACTTTTGAGACCACAATTAGTATAATATGAAGATTATTAAACCTAGTCAACCCCACACATACTTGATAGTCATCTGCCAGCTCGAAATCAACCTTGCACGTGCAAGTTTCATTAAAATCAGTTCTTTCCTTGATGAATTCTGCGCAAGAAATGTTGGTGCTGTCATCTTGGCGTAGACAATTGGTGTAATCTATTTCGATTTCCTGAATATTGCTGGAGACGAGAATTACGATCACTCCTACAGGAATCAGAAGCAGTGCGAAGCCTAGAAAGAAGGGTGAGATGAGCTTGGGGGAGAAAACTGGCTGCCAGGCAGGTAGGGTTTGTTGCTTCAACTTGGCCCATTCTGTAAGTGAAAGTAAACTAGTCTGGTGAGAAACTTGATCGTGAAGTTCCAAACTTCCCAGGTTGAAATCTTAATATGAAATCCTATAATTCTGATCTTACTTCGTGGCTTCGATTCCCTTGTATCAACTTTAATCATTCCAATTTTGGCTATTTTGTCAACTATTTTTAAACGTAAATGACTCAAGCTGACTGACTCTTGAGAGAATCAGTCTTCATAGTTGTAGGTAATATTAAACAGTAAAGCT
>JAQGAD010003562.1:0-10046 GCA_034696625.1 Isotomurus palustris
CCTTTGATTTGACACAAATCTTGATTGTCCTTATAATATCGGTTTATTCTCCATCCCGATTTTTAGCCAGTGACAATTGGTCCTTCGAACCGGATCGGGAGATCCGGAGATTTTAAAAAGTAAGCCTTTTGATTTCCAGTTTTTGAAAAGTACTCGCACATTCAACTCGTAAACTCCGGCCGTCATACTGCGTTTGAAATTTGGTTTGTTTGGATTATTTCAGGGAGCCTGGAGGGACAGAGAGAGTGTGGAGGTAACGGACAGCTTCTGTGGACAGCACCCGCTTAAGGTAACGCTTGCGCTAACGCCTACGGCAAAGTTTAACGTCAAAAGGGTCTAAGTCTCTTTGGTTACAACGTGCCCTGGTCTCGAGAGAGGCTATCACGTGGCTATAAGACGACATTCACCGATTGCGTCAAAACAACGCCCAAAGTGTCGTTGTGGAGTTTCCCCTCAACGGAGCGTCGGAGTGAGAGACGGATTGGACCATATTGGCTTGGAGGACCCTGCGCATCTTCTGGACGTGGAATCGCAGATTGCCCCGTGGATTCCTCCTTTTGCTATAACTCGATAACGGAGACGCAGATCCGAGGCGGACCACTTCCATAGTGCTTGGCAGACTTCGCCGCACCCGGGGACATCAAAATCTGCAAATCTCACTTTGCCCCATATCCATCACAGACGTCGGAATCGCAGCGTTCTCATTGGGATTCGTCGTAGGACCTCACTCACCAGAATCTGTCTCGAGCTCCGCACGCAACGACAGCAGCTAGAGTCGCTACGCACGTCGCTTGGATTCAATTCGTACTGAAGTCTTTCCTCCCACTCCCACTCTCTCTCGTCGCTCCCCAGTGCTCCCGATGTCCAATTTGAATGTCAGAACGTTCGTCTAGGCGCCAACAAGGTAAGGACCCGTCTCTTGGTAACCTTGAAATTGGCAGCCGCGATAAAGTAAAGAGCATAAGGACAAAGTCAAGTGACAGAGTCCAGCATACGAGTAAGTATAAGGATCCTAGGTTAAACCAGACTACGGGCATACCCAGCACAGGGAAGCCTAAGGCCTCCGAGGACTCTCAGAAAGAGGACTCCCATAAAAGAGGAGATTCTGGTAGTAGTCGTACAAAGCTTTTCTTTGGTTATAAAAGGAATCAATCGACTAGTAGTCAGGGCCCGTCCAATAGTGGACAGCATACTGGGTCGCGACCAACTTCGAAACCGTCTGAAACGCATACTCAGTCAGGTTCATGTGACAACCCGAATCCTGAAGGGACATATAGGACTTCAGGAACTCAGACACCGCTTACCGAGCAGGAAACTGTAGTCGTTAAGAAAGAACAAGAGGTAGAAACAAACCAGACAGAAACAGGTCACGAATCTAGCAGTTCTCAAGAATTTGAAGACGTTCATACGGGCAATACCGACTCTAACACGGAGTCCTCCGCTGAAGAAGACCCTTTAACCCCTCCCCAAGGCGACGGCGAGGAGCAGCAAGAGGACAGACAATCCGAGCGAGGATCATCGCCTCCCCGAGCCTCCACGCCACCGAAGACACCGCCACGAGCGCCAACCCCACCGAAGACACCACCCCGTGTACCTAGCCCACCGAAAACTTCTACAACCGTTCCTGTCAAGGTTCCTAAGAAGAAATCCAGCATCATGCTGTCTATGAGCAACATCGCTGCTCCAGTAACTCTCTCACCTTTCGATCCAAGTCGAGACTATTTTGAGGACTGGGTGGAGCGATTTGAGACACTTGCAGTAGGAGCCGAATGGAACGATGAAAAGAAATTAGGATTTCTACCACTATTCCTTAATGAAACTGGACAGCGTTGGCTATCTGCACATAAAAAGCAGATTCCAGCAAAGGATTTTGCTACAACTTGGACATATTCGCTTGTCAGGAAAGCTTTAGGCGACGCTTTCACACGTGACAGCAAAGACAAGAAGCGTGCACGCAATCAATTAAATGAAAAACGACAAGGCGATAATGAATCTGTAGATTCTTATGTCTACGCGTGTTTGGAGCTTGCAGCCAGAGCCAACCCAACTATGTCCGACGCTGGCAAGATTGAAAAGGTCATTAAAGGTCTGAAGGAAGCATACTTCAACCAAACGTATCTCAAAGCCCAAGAATTTAAAACAATGGCCGACTTGATGAAACATCTTCATGCTCTTGAAGATGCTAAGCACGTTTTCGGACGTCGCACTGCCGACGAAGGCAGCGCACTCACTAAGAAATTGAATGCAATGGAGCAGATGTTGCACAACATGACTCTCCATAACATGCAGCAAACCAGAAATTTTGATCGGTATCCCAATCGCTCAAAATTTCAATCTCTACCTTCACGGACTAACGATGGTCAGCCGATTTGCTTTAACTGTAGAGGAGAAGGGCATATCGCTGCAAAATGCACTCAGCCATCTCTCTGCATGAAATGCAAGAAAACAGGACATAAGACCAAGGAATGCAGAAGTAAATCTTCCAACAAACCTTCATCTTCAGCTTCTTCAAAGCAATCTAAGAAGTCGAATTCGAGAAAGGTGAACAACATTCAAGCTCAAGACGCACCCTGTGATGAAGTAGATAGTAATCAAGAAGATCAGGGAAACTAATTGAGGCGCACTCCACGTGCGCCAACTTAAATCTTCCAAATCCTGGTGTAGTTATAATTCATGGCATTGTTAATTCCACTCCAGCAAAAATTCTAATTGATTCCGGAGCAGGAGGCACTGTTCTTCATCCTAATTTCGCACAGTCCAATCTTACACCTACGAAGATTAGACTTCTTGCAGCAAATGGAAATCCCTTAGACGTTCGTGGGATCGATCAGACAAACTTAATCCTAGGGAATTTTGCTTCACATTTCCCTTCATTAGTAGCACCAGAGATTGGATTTGATCTTATTTTAGGCAACGACTGGTTGCAACTTCACAGAATTACTCTTTCCTATGCTAAGCAGAAATTGGAAATTCCTGGCTTTTCATCAATTCCCTTTACACTAAGTAAACAGTTAACTACTAATCTACACACGTATCAGGCGGATACAACAGAAATCATCAAATTCAGGAATAAGGAGCTTGTTAATTTCGCACCTAAAGAACAGAAGATTGTCCTGTTACATTACACAAGTAAAATAGAAGAACCATCTACTGTCCTCGTAGAAATGATAGACGAACTGCTAGTTCGCTATGGTATCGTATTTAAGGCTGGTATCTTTGAAATCGAGCAATCTGGCGATATCGAGCTTTATGTACAAAACACGGAGGATTACGCGAAGATCCTGCCTAGAGGGGCATGTATAGCTACTGGCGAAATAGTTAATTATTCAACTATTAACGCCATTCAAGAGAAGCCATGTAGAGAATCACGAACATTGACAACTGAACAATTAACGAAAATCGACATTAATCCAGCATTGCCTCAGATCGAACGACGCAAACTAGAAGAATTACTCACCGAGTTTGGTGACTGTTTTGCTTGGGATTTCGCGACGCTAGGTGACTGCATACTCGAACCCTTTAGGATTGAGACCGGCGATAATCGACCAACCTACAGCCCGCCGTACCGTCAATCCCCAGCTGAAAAGGAGCATATCAAAAATCAGATCGAGGATATGTTGAAAAATGGCATCATCGAACCTTCTGATGGTCCATATGCAGCACCTGTACTTCTAGTTCCCAAGAAGAATGGCAACATGCGTTTCTGCATCGATTATCGTGCTCTGAATAAAATCACGAAGAAGTCCAGATATCCACTTACACGGATTGATGATCTTCTTGATGCAGTCCAAGACGCTAAGATATTTTCTACGTTGGATTTGTTTGCTGGTTATCATCAGTGCATGGTAGCAGAAGAAGATAGAGAGAAAACGGCGTTCATCGTCCCTGAGGGACTTTATCAATTCAAACGTCTCCCTTTTGGTCTCTGCAATGCCCCGTCATATTTTGCACGCGTGATGAATACGGCGATGAGTGGACTGACTTTCAACACTGTCCTTGTCTATTTGGACGATTTGGTCATCCCCGGAAAATCATATGATGATCATATTCAACGGCTACGTAAAGTCCTCCTCCGTCTTCGTCGTTATAATCTGACGCTGCAACCAACCAAATGTAATTTCGGGTATGAAGAGGTCAAATTATTAGGCCACGTCGTCAATCGAGCAGGAGTTATGGTGGATCCCGACAAAATCACGGCTATCAAGAACATGCCACGTCCCACCACAGTCAAAGAAGCTCGTCGATTCCACGGCATGGCTAGTTATTATAGAAAATTCGTCCCGTTCTTTGCAGAAATAGCAAGACCGATAGTCGAATTGTGGAAGGGGGATAGGAAGTTTTATTGGGCAGCATCCCAACAGGAAGCTTTCGATATTTTGAAAAATCGCCTCACTTCTGCACCTTGTTTGGCTCATTTTGATCCGTCGTTGGATCTCATTGTTCACTGCGATTCAAGTGGCTACGGCACTGGATGTGCCCTTGTTCAAGTACAAGACGGCAAGGAACAGCCGATTGCGTACGCTTCACGAAGTTTCACAGATGTAGAAACTCGATACAGCACAACGGAAAAGGAACTTCTGGGATTGGTCTACGCGACGCGCAAATTCCGCCCTTATATTTTTGGCCGTCACTTTGTCGTCCGTACTGACCATCACTCCATCTGCTGGCTCAGAAACATGACAGACCCTACGTCACGCCTTGCTCGTTTCGCAATCAAATTGCAACCCTTCGACTTCACAATTCAGTACAGAGCAGGCAAATTACATGCAGATGCAGATGCCTTATCCCGTTGCCCTATAGACAAAGGAGAAGAAAAAGATGAATCTTTGGATTCTGAAATTCCGTATCCATGCGAGCTAAATCAGATAGCATTATCCGAAGTAGAAGATATGCAAGCATCAGACGATTGGCTCCAAAGCATTAAGGAACGGTTACTTAATAATGATCTCGCTAAATCAAAGAAAGCGGCGATTCGTTATTATCAATTGATAGACGGCATTGTCTATTATCAGCGTCCAGTCGACCCTAAACCTCTACTGGCCATCCCTGAAGGACTTCGTGAACTTGTCTTAGCGGAACTACACGATTATCCGACATCAGGTCACCTCGGATTTTCCAAAACTTACAACAAAATCCGAGCTCGGTATTTTTGGCCAAGAATGATGAAAGACATCCTGGAATACTGTGCTACCTGCGCAGATTGTCAAGGACGGAAGTACCCTTCACAAAAGGCACAAGGACTTTTGATGCCCATTATTACCGAGAGACTGTGGGATAGATTAGGGATTGACTTATTAGGACCCTTCGTGGCAAGCGAGCCACACGCCTACCGCTACTTGATAGTAGCAACGGATCACTTCAGCAAATTCATTTTTGTAAAATGCATTCGCACTAAGGAAACAGACGAAATTGCTTTCTTTCTGATGGAAGACATTATCTGTAAAGTCGGATGCTTTAGAACCCTACAGAGTGACAGAGGAAAAGAATTTACTAGTGCAGTCATCGTTGATCTCTGCCGATTATTAGGAACAACAAAGAAGATAACTAGTAGTTATCACCCTTCTGCAAATGGACAAACGGAGCGTGTTAACCGTACGTTTGCTCAGATGATGAGCATGTACACCTCTCCATCAAAACGACACAAGGATTGGGATAGCTATGTCCATCAATTAGCTTTTGCATACAACACATCTACCCAAGAATCAACGAAGCACACTCCGTATTATCTTGTGTTTGGTCAGGAAGCCAATTTACCATTGGATGTCGCATTACTTCCACCTGAAGACGTTAACAGAATGCAAGCAATTAAGCGCTTACACGAAGTACGCGAACAGGCACATACCAATGATTTGAAGGCCAAAATGAAGCAGAAGACCCGTTATGACGAAACCCATCGCTCTGTAGAATATAAAGAAGGAGACATCGTACGTGTGTACGTACCCAGAAGGACGGTAGGGCTCAGCCAAAAGCTACTTAGTCCCTACTATGGACCTTATAAAATAGTACGAAAAGTCAACGACGTAAATTACGAAGTTGAGCTTCTTAATCCCCTTGGAAAAGCTGCTAAAAGAGATGTCGTACATGTCAGTAAGCTGAAAAGGGCTAAGCAAAGGGAACTTACCGACAAATGGACAGACGAATTAGAAGAAGTAACTGCCGAGCCGCCTGATGATAAGGAGGAATTAGTTGATGTTGATTTAGGACTGGATACTCCCAGCACACCCGCACCCACAAGATCAGATATACTTGAGGGCACGCAGTGTGCTAGAGAGCCTCCGTCAGTAAAAGTTCCAATGACTGTTCCTGCAAATCAACGAATTACACGTGCTATGGCACGGAAACTTACAAATTAAATCAAACTCATTAAGCTCTTTATAAAAAAAAAAAACAAATTTCCGATTCGGCCGTTGGTTACGAGTGACTAGAGAAAGTTCAAATGACATTTAAAATTCCATGTTCCATTTTGGTTTTAGCTTAAGATGGCTCAACAAATATTTAGAAGCCTACCTGACGATGTAAAAGCAGCGGGGATAGTTCATCCTAATGAATGGTTTCATTTGTATGAGTCCGATCATACAAAATTTGGCTATCAACATAAATCAAGAGCACTAATTTGCATTGGCAAGAAACGCCTAGCAATTAATCATGTGATAGGCCATAACGTAGCAATGTCCATACAAGATTTTGATGGACAAATAATTTTTAGTTCGGGAGAATTTAGACATAAACGCGATGCACAAACACAGACAAAACCTGAGCAATTCACCTGTTCAACTGGCACGCAAGTCAATGAATCCCAAATAACAGCTGAGCGGTCTTCGAATACGAAGAAAATTGTGCGATCTAAAGGTACAAAGGAAGACTTCACGAGTAAGAAAGTTCGCACTCGGAAATCGCCCTCACGAGCAGAACGTAAAAGAAGAACTGCCAAGCAAGCAAAACGAGAGAAAAGAGAGAAGCAACGAAAACAAGATAAGAGATTGGAAGTTAAACTATGTAACAAACAAGCTCGAGTTTATCTCAAGAAGTGCGATAGACATCCAGCTTTAGTGAAAAATAAGAAGATTCGTGTTGCCACATCACTAACACAGCATAACCTCCATCTCCATAACCAACGTCATTCATCTCGCCCATGACATTTGCATCAAAGTGCCGATCGAGTTGAATGTGTGGTGTAACGTGTAATATGTATTCAATGAATCTTACAATGTATCTTATCTTTTTAGTGCTTCTCGTATATGTGTTATCTCTCGCTGTTGGCATATATGCCAAACAAACCCTTCCTGCAGTTCAAGTGATTACGGGAGCCTATGTCCAAGCCATCAATGATGTAGTAATCTATGAGACAAGTCTTCCCATTCACTACACAATGAACTACAGTACTCCGGTCGTCCATCACGTCGCCACCGGACTCGCCAACAACTGTGAAGATCTAGAGTTCAGGAACAACCTGACCTGTGCCCTTATGGACTACGGTCACGCACAACTCGACCAGTTGAATGAAGAATTAAACAGACTGGAAACAATCTTAGCAATTGAGACTTCGCATACGTATTCAGATGATAGTGGAAGTGTTGAAACTGTTAGAATCTCTCATCGTAGAAAATCTGTAGCTAGAGACTTACAAGTCGTCTTAGGCATTACTTCCGCTTCCATAGAATCACTTTCTCCTCATATTCGTAGGAAACGTAACATTGTTTCAGATGCTTTAGGTAATATGTTTAGTTACTGCTGTGGAGTTGTCTCACAGACCGACTTATCAGGCCTCTTTAGCAATGATGAGGAAGTCTCCAAATATCTTGACGAAATGAAAACTGCCCTTACAGCTGAACAACAAGTCCTAATCCAAATTAATAATAGGGAGAAATATAGTAATGAATACGTAAATGCAACAGCACAAAAGTTTAAGGAAGAGATCATAGCTCTACGAAATGTAGTTGGAGAAGAAGAAAATCGTATCGAGCGTTTAAATAATTTCCGCTTCAAGACAACAATGCTAGCAGTTGAAGGAGTCCAGCAATTGAATAGATTCGTGCAAATACAGAAACATCAAGACCTGATGAATCACTGTACATCCAAGAAACTTTCAGCAGAAGCTGTTCCCTATGAAACTCTCAAATGGGATCTCGTGAAACTTCGACGTCTCCTTCAACGTGACAATCAAACGCTCGCGATTCCAGTTTCCAACCTTACGACTTACTATGAACTTCCTTTGGTCCAATGCACTTTCACAGAATCTAAGGTTTTAATTAGATTGTCTGTTCCTGTTCGTTCATTCCAGAAAGCACAGTTGTACGAGATAAGCCCCATCCCGTTTCGCTGGAACGACACCACCTGCTTCATCCCTTTGCAAGCCCGGTACATTGTCGCCACCCCCAGCGAAGTAATCCCCATTTACGGAGCTGACCTTCATCGCTGCCAACCAAGCGATAAAATGTGTTACCTGCCTCCGTTCAGATCGGACATCCTACATGATTTTAAATGTCCACAAAGTCTATTCGGCAAGTCAACCATCACTGACTTAACTAAGGCTTGCCCATTTCAGTGTAGTCCAACAAATGAGACGCAGATCACTCAAGTGTCGCTCAACTCCTTCGTCATCTCTCATCTCCCCGAGAAAGCCGAACTTATCTGTGGCAATGAATCGACTCAGATCGACACTCATCCCGTTGGAGCCCTGCAGATCACTCTACCCTGTTCCTGCAAACTTCTAGTTCCTGGGAAAGCTAAGCCTGTGAAGCCTTCCTATCCATGCTCCAATGCCATCGACCCTGAAGTAGCGACACTCGTTCACGTCTTACCAGCCGCCTGGAGCAATGTGGACACGGCGTTCCTCAACATCCAAACGCAGCACGACTCCGCCGTCTACTCCAATCTCAGCGGCATCCTGGACACTGACTGGATTCAACCGATGAATCCTTACAACTTTTCTGTTGACACTAATGCCATCCTTGAAAAGTTGAAACCCCCTAAACTTTTACACTACACAGCTACGTCGTATGTTCCATCACTAATGTTCGTGTGGAATCTCGGATTGACCACAGCCGTTGCGTATTTGGCTTACCGACAATTTCGTCTCGTCACCGCAGCCGTCTTATCAAATGCGCCCATCCGATATGTTCGTGGCAGTACAGTGGAAGAAGAACTCGGCGCCTTGGAACTCTCCATGATTACCATGCTGGTCTTAAACGGCATTCTTGTCGTATTGTTTTGTCTATTCATTTTTAGAATTGGATTCCTCTCTTGGCGACGAAAGCGATCGACTCCTAAACCGATCTCAACTACCTACGTTGCCGCCCCCCAACAAACCGAGCTGGACGACTTAAGCATTTACTCTGAGGAGGATGAGCCCGTCTACGCCAACCCTAACAAATCCAAACTACGGATGAACCCTACAGACGACTACTCCACACCAGTACCAAGCGCACCGTCTCGTCCTCCCAAGCCTCAACGTGTACATAAAGGCACCACTACGGAAGACACATCCGAACTCTAATCCCCTTCCAAGTGTGTGCAATTAGATAGGATTCTTTTATAAGAAAACAATTCGATGTTCCAAATTTCTTTCATTTCATTTTTGTGCTGACTGTGTTTACTATAAATAGATAAATAGAAGTTATGTCTTGCAGGAGCTTCGACACTTGTCGTTGGATAATTTGTAACGAATATTTAGTAGTAGCATGCTTGCATGACAAAGTAGCATCTCATTAATGACACGTAATTCATTAACTATCACTACACTCACGCGATGCATTCATGGAGGTCTGTGTCAGCACACATTATTGTTAACTCAGCAATTAAAACTAATGGTTATAGTCGGATTACATGAACATCCTTTTATTGTCAACTCATCATCTATGTAATCAGACACGATGTCACGTAATGATCATGGTCAACCTTCTTGCCTTTAATTAAGTGAATCTTATGTTAGCCTCCTCAGTTACGTTTTGAATGTGCAATAAATACTTTCCTTTGATTTGACACAAATCTTGATTGTCCTTATAATATCGGTTTATTCTCCATCCCGATTTTTAGCCAGTGACAAT
>JAQGAD010003563.1:0-10043 GCA_034696625.1 Isotomurus palustris
CTGTGAAGTTTCTTCTTCTTCCATAAGTATCTTTCAACCTCACTCATGTTTATTACACGTACTCTTCAATACACAACATAGCATATACTTTCTATTTTCAATTACGCAAGTCCTTGTCGTAAAGCTGACAGTTAAGTGTTGTTAAATCCAGCATGTCATTAGGTAGTCAACTTAACGTGAGCTGTGTACAGCTTATTACTTACTATAAACACCTGCCTCAACACTTTACTGCACATATTATGCATCTAGCGTTTCCCCTTAACTCTTCTTGATCGTTTCGGTGCTTGTTTTTTAGCGAATTGTGATGAAAAGCCTAGCTCAACTTCCTCTGGGGGCATAACTGATTCGCAACTGAGTTTGGCCATTTCATAATCCAACTTCATGCTATATTTAGCCAAGTCTGCGAAGTACAACCTGGCTCGGGCTTGTTGTACGGCAATCTTATGGAGAAATGTCGGCTGATAAGCCTGCGGTTGATAAATTGCGTTTGTTTCAGTAATGTTAGTGTGATTAATGAATTTAATAAATGGTGAAAATTTGCGTATTTTGCTTGCATAACTACCTGCTCAAAATTCTCCAGCTCCTGATGAATTGCTGCCTCCTCATCAGTAAAGAGAACAGAGTTCCACGGAGCCCAGGGCTCATTTTTCTGCCATCGACAAAGACTGAGGACATACCGATTGTCAATTCCACTCAGGGCAGATTGGCCTCCCCATATTTGCTCAAATAAGAACTTTATATCATTTGCCTTCAAAGGAAAAAGTAGGTGAATCTCAAGGGTATTTGGCATTTTGTGCTTGTATCAATTTGATTGTTTCTCTCGAAGTCTCATCACTCTCGTCGGACTTACATCTAAGAGAGAGGTTACCGAATTCACTATTCCAACCTTGAATTCTTCTTGCCTGAGTTGCTTCAACAGTTGACGGAAAAGGTTTAAATCTGATCGTAAAATGGCTGTACGGTAGAGTCCAGAGCAGCTTTGGCAAGTTTGAGTCACCGTTGTTCCTGAAAGGAAAATGAGGGATGTGTAGTATGAAGTGATTTCCTTTATTACTTTCCTATTAGGTTGCCTTACCTTTGATTATCGTAAAAGAATCTTTACTCCGAATTCTCATGCATCCCTTGCAGGCAACCATTTGACCGAGCTTTTGACGATTGTAGGGAACCTGCACAAGGAAAATACGTCAGCTTTCACTATTATTGACTTAGATAAAACCTGCAGTCAATTGCAGTCAGTCTGCAGGCTGTTTTCTGCTAATGAATCCCTCAATCTTCGGGAATGGATTGAGAATAGAATATTAAAATGCAAATGAATCGATTTAATTCATCTTACTGGATCACATCTCTTTGCTTCAGGGTTAAAGTACGGGTCTCTGCACAGGCAGAAGAAAGTATTGGCAATTCTAAAAGGAAAGATGACGACGACAGATGTAACAATGAAAGATAAGTGAATGCAAAATGCAAATGAGATCATTAATGGTGAAAGTATTCGTTCACTCACCGTTGCCTCGTGGCAGAAAGTAACCCTGCAGAGCATTTTGTGCTAATGAACCTCATTTCCCTTCCAATTAAGTCGTGTATCATATCAATGAGATGTCTGGGCATTTTGCTCATATTTTTACACTTTAAGGCTTTCTCTCCTTTCTTTACCTTCGTCACAGAATAAAACAAAAATTAGTATAGGTCAGAATCAACACATCTTTATGAAGCCAATCGAACTAACTTGCTCCGTGATTTCTTCAAGAAGGATAAGTCTATTTTGTATGCCTTCGGGTGTACTGATTACAGGCCTAGTCAAGCTCTTATACAAGGAATGTAAGTATCTAGCCAATAGTCGTCCATCAGTGTCGTACGAAACAAATAGGGATTTGTATCCCAACCATCTTTGAGGCTGGCCCATCTACAGACGCAACCCGGATAAGAAACGATCATTTAGCTCATACGTACACAGTCATCCGATACGAGAGAGATCCCACTATCCCACGCTTATTCATGTAAATGCAATTCAATCAAGCGTACATATTCTAATAGAAAATATATACATACCTTTAGGAATTGCTTTTGCTTCCGTTTCTCTTCGTTCTTACTTATAATCCGGTTTCTCACTTTGTCCAAGTTTTGAAGCAAGTCAGCTTCCATTTCAGCTAATTGTGCGAGTGCAGCCTTGCGTTCCACTCCCCATCGATTCGCATAGACGTATTCAGTTTGTTCGTTTCGCCATTTATTTATCGCTCGATACAAAAGCTCCAAGTCAAGCTAGGAATTCCCATAAACACACAAGATATATGGGTGTCATTTCATCTCCTCCCTTGGTGTTTGCAAAATGACGTAAAATGTTTAAATTATTCATGTCATTTCACCAAGCTAGTTGGATTAAGCTGGCGCTCCAATTCTTCTTGTATGAGTTTCTCTCTCATTTCAATCCTTTCTTTCCTTATGTTTTCTATCCATTCCACTTGCTTCACAAGCTCGATTACTCTCCTTCTCCGCTCCCTAATGGCCAGCCACCTTCTCCAGTATGTTTGTATTACAATTGCCTGGATTCAAATTCATTTTTGATTGTGTGAGTATCACCATTCTCCAAATTATTTAGTAATGTATTAAAACAAGAACAACAAACGGCCATGCACATTAATCCATCAACAATACAAGGCCAACAACGCTTACTGCATGAATTCTCCTAGCTTTAATCTCAGCTGCAGAAACGTAATGTCTCCTCGCATACACTACACGATCACCAGCGTCACTCAAAAATAAATCAGGACGGACTGTTTGGTTAGCTTTTTCCACATTCGTCTGTGTCCATAAGTGCTTGTCACTGTGAGTCTGACAGGCTTCAGTGGAAGCTGAGGACAAGAATGACACGAGGAAATTAAATTCTTGCATAAACGAATGATGGAAGACTCTCTTGGCTTGACTTCGCTCAAGTCCGGAAGCGAAAAAGCATATTTAGGAAATATGGATTCTTCATCCTTAGCACACAAAAAACTGACACACTCTCCATACAAGGATGTGTATAAGCAGATTGCTAAACAATACTTTTGGCCATGAGTTTCTTCGTGGTGAATAACAGAAAAAAATACATAACATTAACTCTCAGCTCAAAACTTCATGGCTTACTGCAAGCTTCTCACTTGGAAACTGCTGTGCGGATTAAGTTTCGTTCGACAAGAAATAATGAAAAAGCTCTTACTGCAACTTATCGATTGGGTCTCTTGGTCTGTTAAAGTCGCTGCATGGTGATAAGTCACGTCAGCTTTCTTATCGTAATATCCTCCTATCATCGGTTTAGCCATGGTTGGATGAACTATCGTCACTAGTTGATGCTTTCTTGTTAACAGTCCCGATTCATCTGTTGTAATAAGTGTTACGAAGTTTTCATTCAAGTTGGGTGAGGAGAGAATGGACAATACATGTAGTCTGTTTGAACTGACAAATAGGCAGGACTACAATATATCAATCAATTCTATTAACAAACAGACCTTTCACCATGCAAGTCACTCTCCGGATTGTGTCTGGCCTTGGCTGTAAAACTTTCGGCTCATAATCCTCCATTCTCTGGAGTGCATTTCGATTTTCAGCAAATGCGAGTCGCTTGTTGACATCAACTTCAAATAGAACTCGTGTATTGGGTTTTGCTCCTAATTCTAAAAGGTTCCTTTCGTCGTGACAAACATGTTTGTGTCTCTTAAGTTCCAGTTGCTCTGGAGTAACTCTGATGTAACGACTAACAGCTTGCTTGATTTGATAAATGGTTACATCCATTCGGCATTCCCTGCTAATCATTCGATGTTCAGGGTAGAGGTAGATAAATACGTCTGCCTTTGGACCCTTTAAAGATGAAATAAGACTTGGGCAGCGGTAGAGAACTGACTCCGTCTCAGTTTCGTGGGGATCTTGGTTAGCTGACATTTCAAGATGACGAATAGTCGGGTCCATTACATCGTCGGTCAAGGCTGTTCTTGATAAAGCTTCTCGTGCAGGAACCTCGGGAATTTCCATGATTTCTGAGGGACTCCTTATTATAGGACGTGAATCTTGCAAGTCTAGCTGAGTTGCATGGGAATGAGGTGGATCCATCAAGGTAGAGATTGCCTTTGCTCCGAGAATATTCCAACCTTGACTTATGTCATCTTCACCCAGTTCTTCGGTGTAAGTTATATCTTCTGTTATGTCCAGTTTTGAAGTTTGAAGGCCACGGAAATCCAGTAAATGCACTTCCTGATCTCCAACTTGAAATGGCTTTACAATGTTTTCGTCGCTGGATGGAAATTGACCCACATTTGAGACTTCGGGATCGACCGAGTAATAGTATTTCGTCTTTACGGGCAACTCGCTTATAGGGATTGTGAGATTTAGACCCCGGAAATCATCCAGGTGAATTACGTCTGGGGCTGAAGTACTGCGACTAAACAACAGATAAATACATGTTAGGAGCATGTCATGCAAAGTATGGCACTAGTTTTCTTATTATTTATAAACCTTTCAGGCCCGTAATCGGTGGAAGTTTTGGTTGAGGGTGGTTGCAGTTCGATATCGGGACTCTCATATAAATTCATTTGAGCTGTGTCTTCTAACGAGACTGGGAAAAGTTCTTCAAACTGTTCCACAACGTATTCCTCATCAACTGCACCATCTGTTTCATACTCAAGGTATTCCTCGTCGAATTGTTCATCATCTTGTTCAATATCGGACTCGATGTTCTCCTCTTGCGATAAGTTTTCAGGTTCCAGAGAGGCAGACATATTAGTAAAATGCAAAGCTGCTTAATTATTGCAAATTGCAATCTTCTTGTTCGTCTTGTGAGAAACACTGCTGCAGGGACACAAAGTTCAATAAAGCAGCACTATGAAAAAGTTCACGCCTGAGTATGCTTGGTCGATATTGTCTTGACTTTCCCCGGGCTGCTTTCTTTCTTTCAAGCATTTGAGGTTCCTATGGGAGTTTGCATTTTATAGACGTCTGCTGCATCCTTTCATTGTTCATTCCATGTTTTCATGTCCCATAAAGCAAGAGACGTAAAAGTGCACGGAAGTGCTACAGTAGCTACAGCCACAAAGCTCAATTTTTTATAATGTCCAAAACCGGGTTGAGCACAACGAATAAAAACATCAAATTATATCATTCCAACGCGTATTATTGTGTCTTGCGTTCCGCTTATCATGCAAGTAGCGAGTACGATGAGTGAATAATGAATATGATACCATTATCCAGAGATGATAAATTATTTATGCTGAAAACAAAATTCATCAATCTTAATTTAACCTGACACATTCAAGTGACCGATGACCCATAGGACGGGAGCTTTTTTAGGGGTGTGGATGATAATGATAAGGCCACATAGGATTGTATAACTGGAAATTGCACACGGTTTATGATTGTTTGTAACGTAACCTACTAAACTCCAGGCTTAACGAGATAAAACTTGTGTAAAAGAGGGCAGAAATTTTGTATAAAAGTTTAATTGACTGTGTAACCTCTCGCGACGACTTACGTGCATTCCAGTGCATTAAATCGAAAATGAAATTACCAGCGTTATTATGGTCGTGGTCTGTAGGCGTAAGTCTACTTTTTGTGTCGTCGGTTCATCCTCAGGAAGATGACTTCCTGCATGGCACATTTCCAACAGGATTTCTGTGGGGTTTAGCAACTTCCTCATACCAAATTGAAGGAGCCTGGAGTGAAGATGGTAGGAAAGGAAGTCTACTTAAAACTTCATAGAAGTTCATTCGAAGAGTTATAGCTTGACTGCACATGCTACGTGTTATTGAAATATATTGCAAATTACAGGCAAGGGAGAGAATATTTGGGACTTCTGGTCTCACGAGAATAATGGGACAAACATCCAAAAAGGACACAACGGAGATGTTGCTTGCGATTCTTACCACAAGTATCTGGATGATGTTAAAATTCTTAAAGATATGGGGGTGAGTAAAGACAGCGATTATTATTATAAATCGTTTTTCACAAGTTCCTTCGCTTGAAAAGACTGGAGTCTAAAGTACTTTGTGTCTCAAGTATTTAACCTGTGGGGATTTTGTCCTTGTTGCATAGGCACACTTTTACAGATTCAGTCTTAGTTGGTCTCGCATTGTCCCAACTGGGAGAGTTTCCGAAGGAGTTAATCAAGCAGGAATCGACTATTACAATAATTTAATTAATGCTCTGCTTGCTGAGGGAATTGAGCCGATGATTACCCTGTAAGTTGAAGGAAAATAACAGCAGATTATTGCTATAATGAATAATTCTCTAATAACTAGTTTTTTTCAGTTATCATTGGGATCTGCCATTAGCTTTGGAGCAACAAGACGACGGATGGCTGAACGAGACAATTGTTGATCACTTTTCCGATTATGCTCGTTTGTCTTTCGAATCTTTTGGGGACAGAGTCAAATATTGGATTTCTTTTAATGAGCCTCATGTCTTCTGCTTGGCTGATTGGACTTACTTGCAACATGAACCCTTCGAGCAGCCTCCAGAGAAACCATACATTTGCACTCACAATGTCATCAAGTCCCATGCAATTTCGTACAGAATCTATGACGAAGAGTTTAGAAGTCAACAGAACGGTATTTTTGGAATAACTCTGAATTGCGACTGGTCTGAACCAAAGAACAGATCTGACCCTGAACACATGATGGCTATGGACAGATCCATGAACTTCAGAGTAACTTTTTTAATTCCGATTATTAAGTAAGAATTTTTGTTTGTACGGATTGCTGTGTAGCATAATATCTTCTGTATCATTAGTATGGATGGTGGGCGAATCCACTTGTGTACGGAGAGTACCCTCCTATTATGCGACAATTGGTAGATGCTAAAAGTGCCGAAGAAGGAAGAAACTCTTCTCGACTGCCGACATTCGACTCTGCGTGGACCAGAATCATTAATGGTTGATAATTGTTTCATAAATGACAAATTGCTTCATACTAATTTTACAATAACCGAACAGGGAATGGTTTCTGTCTTCAGGTTCCTTGGATTACTTGGGTCTCAATCATTACAGTACCCATTACGTAGTCCCCTCAGACGGAACTAATGGATGGATGGATGGTGATGCGAATATTCGATCAGAATCTGACCCTGCTTGGAATTCTTCAGGAATCGGATGGAAAATTGTGCCTTGGGGTCTCCGAAGAGTAATAAATTGGATCGACGAAGAATACAAGCTTCCGATTTACGTAACTGAAAACGGATACGGGGGGAAGGAGGAGGAAATGTTGAATGATAACGGAAGGGTTGATTACTACACAAACTACATTAACGAAGTGATGAAATCCATCATTCTTGATCAATCGGATGTTAGAGCGTACACTGCTTGGAGCGTGATGGATAACTTTGAGTGGGGCTTAGGATACACGTAAGCATCTTTGATGTAACTGTGAATGAGTCAATGTGTACAATGATTCACAATTTGAATTGTCTAATCATAAACCACAGCGCAAGGTTTGGAGTTCATTACATAGACTTCTCTGATCCTGAACTGAAAAGAGTTCCAAAGGATTCTGCAATTCTACTCACAAAGATTTTCGCTGATAATGGATTCCCTAATCAAACCGCAACTGGTGCGCACTCACAATAGTGACCTTATATATTTTCGAATTATGTAATCGATAAAGAGTCATTTTTCAAAAATCTGATTCATGATTTTTTTGGATTACTGTATTATGACGAATTTGTTTTTGAAACTTTGCTAGTTGTTGGTCATTTTATTATTAAGATTTTTAATTCAAATTAATAAAAAATATGAAAAAGTAAATGAAGGTTTCTTTAATGTAGTGACAGCGTCTTGCTTGGAAATGAATTGACATCATCCAAAATGCATGGGCCAAGGACGGCCAATGGGTTAAATTGTAGGGTTGAGTTTGTTTTGTATGAAGTAAGCGTTAATGTTAGTGACGACCACTTGTTTCCCTGAAACGTGGTTGCAAAAAACCGCATCAAGTTGCCAAAGAAGGTGTCAAGTCCGATTAGCTTTGTTATCTACACACAGCTACACATGTATATGAATGGGATCTTCTACAAGCTATCCTTGAGATTCGGGAATAACCCATCGTTACATGGTTGAGTATAGTATTGCATGCATTACTCATCGTATCATCGCTAGTAGTAGTAATTCTAATGAATTCCTAGAACAAATGTCTCTTCCTACACTAATTCTAGTTAGCGATTCAGTTAATCTTTTCTGATTTATATATAAGACCGAAACTGTCCTTAGTTCATTCATTCAATCAGCGAGTCAAAGGATCCTACTTGAAAGTGACTTTCAACTCTCAGCTTCTCGTCATGAATTCCATCAGCGTCTCAGTCCTCTTCGGCCTTATTGCTGTGACTCTTGGTTCCGGTTACCACCCTGCCATTGGAGGGCCATGGAGCAGATATACAACTACCACTCCATCTCCAAACAACCTCCCCGTCGAATCATCGCCAGCTCCCCAACCTAACCCATCCAATGGAAACTTTATCCCCACATCTGATTACAATAACAATGGAAATAACGCTGGAGTAAACTTTCCTGCCGAAGGAGACGACATCTTCAGCTACAACAATTACTTTTTGGTAATCGATCCAATGACTGGACGCAGATTCACTGTTCCCAGAGATTGGATTCGACGACAAGTCCAGCAACAACCAGGTCAACAGTTGTAAAGGAGTAATCCATAAGAAAATCATCAAAATACATCATGACCAGACCAATAAATAACTCAATTCACATTCATTAATTCGGAGTTCACTCAGTTGTCAGTGCAATACAAATCCCCTGACCAGATTAATGTTACCACAAACCAAATACAACATTTTCGAGTATTAAGCTACATAAAACAAACCAGTCGACTATAAACGAGCTGTAAATGGTTTAACTTTTAACCATCAAGTCAATGTGTAATATACGTAACAAGTACAAAAACTGTAAACTGTAAGAACCAGGAAATAAAAGTATTAAAACATTAATAGGTGAATAATCTTGAATTCTGAACTGCAAGAGTTCTTCGATTCATCATCATCGGGTCATTTGAACTTGGACATAATGAAAATGCAGTGACTTCGGTCCAGAAGTCCTTCGAATAGGTTCAACAGGCTATCATTATCACAACAAATATATGTTTTTGACTGAGGGAAAGATCCCATTGAGTGTCTTATCTCTGGAGTCTCGACTGGAATGTCTGGAAGAGATGGATTCTCTGTGCTTCACACATACAAACTGGGCTAGTCCTTCTCTATGTACCATTCACGTAATCAGCGACTCGCCTACCCAGCAAAAAGTGTAAACAAAGATCTCTTCGTCTTCTCAGCCCATAAAACACAACACAATAAATATTTCTCTTTATTTCTTTACTTATTTACTAAACTCCAAGTTTGTCCTCAAAATATATTAATTTCTACGCATATACTCTGCTGCATCGTATCATTTTGTTTATAGTCATACAAAATTCATAAAAATTGGCCTAGAGAATTTATAAACTATTGTAGAAGAAGAGTTTTAAAATAAATAGATTTTTAACATCTGAAGTACTTAGCAGTCCTTTGTGTAGAATCATTCAGTTTAATGAGTCTGTGGAATGTAATTCTGCCAATGTATTGGGATTGGGAGGTTGGGACTTACTACACTACACACAGTAAACTTGTTGAGAATGAACTGCTAACATTCAAGTTGAAAGTTGACAAAGAACAGTTATAATATAAATCAAATATTCTCACAGAAACTTGCAGACTGCAGACATCACAACAAACTGCGCACTTGTTCCGTTACCATTTATCAATTATCTCGTTGTGGTTGAGTTAATAATATCATAAAAATAAATAATTAACGGAATATTTCAGACAACCAAGAACCCAATACCCTTCCAAAACTTCATGTGTTATTGCTTAACTTCGAGATTTCAACTAAGTACTATACCTAACCTAACTTAATATCTTCCAAGTACAAATCAATCGTCAAAACTAGATTGTTGTGCCTTCTTCTTCAGCAGTCACAAACGAAAGTTGCATCAATTATTACATCTGATTAATGAGCAGAATATAAGACACTCAAAATAAGGTAA